>OZ010798.1:133002996-133054996 GCA_963932465.1 Maratus speciosus | reverse complement strand
TAAAAAGTTTTAAAAATGGATTTCGGTTAATCAAGAGTTTCGGTTAAAAGAAGTTCGGATAAAAGAGGTTCTACTGTATTTTGAATTATTTCCCCAATGAAACAGTATTTAAGCAACGTTCCTTTTTTGTTTTAAAGTTATTGCATTGTCCCTTACACCCCGCCCCCCCCCCCTAGACACACACACACCCAAATATTAATTTATAAATAAGGACTACTTTCCATTTCAAAACTTGTTTTAGGTCTTTGTATCAGTCTCTTTTGTTAATCTTCTCTTTTCTGAGTCTGTGATTTTCTTTCTGTACTTGTGACCAGGGCTTGTTTACCGAATAAGCCTTTGAAGACCGTGCTTATCCACTGAAATACAAAGATGCCCCCAAATTTACTTTTCAAAACTAATTTTTAGAAGAAAAATATCTACCAGAGTAAAAAATGCATTTTTCCCCTTACGAAACATTTTTTTTCCTTACTAAGCTGCAGTTTGTAAGTCTCAAAAGATATTTTGAAGTTCAAATATTCTCAACTGTACTTCCATAGGGTCATTCCATGAAAAGTGAAACCAAAGTAATATATATATTTTTAATTCATAAAACAAATAATATTTAATTTATAAAGTCATGTAACACATTTTTTTATAGCTTAGAGTGTGAATTTCCTGAAAACATGCAGTTTTAGTATAAAAAGTAAATTAAACAAAAGTATTAGCACATATATTACAACAAGTACAAGCATATATATTAAAAGGTGAGAGTGATGAGATTGAGAACATTTCACTTAAATTATGGTAAAGTTTAACAAGTTATTGTCATTTCAAAAATTATTTGTAAAAGTTGTGATCAAGCGAGTTTTTGTATTTGAATATTCTATTTTTAAAATTTATAAAAGAAATTAGGGAATATATTATAAATGAATTAGAATTCACAAATAAATTTTGATGCATTGAATTGTTACGTCCGTAACAGGGAAATGTTACGACTGTAACAATTTAATTATCCCATGTATTAATTAATAATTATTTTAATGTTTTCAAAATTGCAGTTTCTAACAGCTAATACCCTAATAATGAATTATTGAAGAAAAAGTTAAATGTTCATCCTTAAAATTCACAGGATTATGACAATAACTGCAACTATATGCAATTTTGACTGTTTTGTGAATTACGTCCGTAACACCTAGATTTTATTTTTTCAAAAATTATGGGAACATTTATCAGATTTCAAAATTTAATATTCTATTTACAATCCTTGGACCGACCTTAAATATAAAATAATGCATGTAATAAGTATTTTTTTTACATTATTTATGAAGCTTTAAAGTCTCTGTTTGTTACGTCCGTAACCATGGAATGACCCCAATTTGTCCTTTAGAAAATTAACTGGTTATGTATAATTATATATATAATAAAATACTTCTTCCTATGTATATAGTTAGTTAGTTTTAGTAAATTAATATTAAATGCGTTATTAACTCGAAATTTTGATGGTAAAATTTCAAGTTAATGAAGCGAACGAAAATTGGGTTTAGTAGGTACATAAAAAAACATTAGGTAGAGAAATAGGGAGCCCCCTGTGTGACATCCGGCTTCACCTACTTCTTTGTCTTAAGGGGGCCCTGCTTGTGACAAAAACATACTTCCTCAAAACAGCATGGGATCTCCTTCTTGTAATAAAAAAGGGCAGTGGTGTAATCGAGGGGGGATGCAGGGGGACGGGGTGCCCCCACTTTTTTATTTTATTTCAAGCGTCCCCTTACTTTTTTTTTTTTCAAGGGGAACGCTAAGGACGTGAGGGGACGCAGACCTTTCTGATTTATTAAAAGTTTGAATTAAAAGACACATTAATAAATTAACAATTTTATGAAATAAAGAATTAATTTGTAAACTACTAAGTTTTTTTAACAAGGGGCATTTAAAAAAGCAATTAAAAGTAATTAAAGGTGATAAACTACTAAAAGGGAAGAAAAGGGTGTTTACTTTCAGTTTCATCATAATTACCCCGCTAACATTAGTTCCTTCAGTTTTACTCAGAATTCTTTAATCGAAAATTCCCCCTCCTGTTCCTAACAGAAAGACCACACAAGTTCTCCGAAAAAGACGCCACAGTCTCGGTTTAAAAAATGTCCAGATGTTTCACTTTTGAAAGCCTGGTCAGCTTTTTCTCACATGACAATTAACAACAACCTATTTCCATTAGTCATTAAATGAAATATTTATGGAAATTCAGCGCAATTGTCATAACTGTCACATATGTTGGTTAGTAGGAGTCCTGAGATTGCCCGTATGGCGCCTACAGTAGAACACAGAATCAATCAACAAAGGGACATAAATGCAGACCCACAATTCCTGATACTGTGCAGCAGAGCCGTCCTTAGCGGAAGCCTACAGCTGGCTACAGTTCTGACCTCTGACCACCCACTAACAAAGGACCGAGATAAGACAGCTGCAATAGGAACAGTTTTATTAGCTTGTTGACAATTGAGTAAGAAAAGCTTCAGTCAAGCAGGGCTCATCTTCCTATTGTCACTGTTCTTGAGAAAAAGACTTTTGATCAATACTTTTAGATGTTTTTGTTGACTAAATTAGATTTCTGAAAAGAAAAGATCAAACGTGGATTGTGGATCCGAATGTAGAAATTTTTTTTGGCTCTTTTATTAAATATTTAAAATTAATATTATTGAATGGGAGCTTTTAAATCGCATGATTATTCTGCTTCGTAAAATTTGCCAAGTATATTTGAAACAGAAACAGTCAAGTGTATCAAAAGAAATGTTGTAGAAAGAATTTTAGACACTTTATATATTTGAAAACATGAATCTTCTGCGACAGAAAATAAAAGTGATAAAATTAATTTAATACGAGGGTGCATCAATAAGTTTTTGCCCTCATATAGAAATAATTGAGTGAAATTTATGAAATTGCTACAGTATTGCTAATTGTATGAATCCTTTCCTATAGAGTCATCGTGCTCAGTAGCATACACATTTCTGCAAACGGTATTTCAAGGAGAGGGGGGATGTATTCCAGGTGATAGTGACACTTCAAATAGTGAGACAAAACTAAACACTAATATTCCAAAACTTTTTTTTTTTAATTACCTTTTAAATCCCCCACTGTTTCAATAATTTTATAGCTGTAATTGCCTGATATTTAGTATTTTAAAGAATCCATCTAAAATAATTAAAACATCGATCTTCTGATAATTACAGTAATTGATGCAAACAGTAAATGAGTATCAAAAATATTTTATTAATTACTGGTATCCTAATTGTTAAATTTATTTGAAAATAACTATTTTGTTTCATGAGTATGTATTCATTAAATTCCCGTTCTAAATACAGTCATAAAAACAATTACATTTATTACTTTTTATGGGATGTCCATTACTGGAACAGAGGGTATCCATTACTGGGCTTTTGATATATTTCTGTTATTTAAAATTAAATTCCGACTCATATTGAGAAATGAGACTATGGTTAAATATTGTTGATAGGTTAATATAATAATGAAAAAAAACTGGAATATAATAATTAAAACTATTATTAAAAAAGAAATTTTAAAAGAAATTCCTTAAGGGTGTCCATTACTGGCACATCTATCCTATGCTATTAAAACCCCCAATTAAACTTCTATCACCTTTTTGTTACAAAACGAAGAATTGAAACAGATTATTATTATTTTTTTCTGAACACCCGATTATGTTAATGTATTTTAATCGGTAGTTTAGAAAAAAAAATTGCATAAATCTAAAAGAAAACAGAACTAAAAATAGTCTTTTACTGTGGATTCGGGGGTACAGACTGGTAAACGGAAAAAAGGTGACAGGAAAAAACGGGACCGGAAAAAACGTGACAGAAAAAAGAAGAGCGGAAAAAAACGGGACAAGGAAAAAACGGGACCGGAAAAAACGGGACATGGAAAAAACGGGAGGTCTGTGAAGTTGGCCCCCTGACTTTATGGAATTTAAAAACTGAAAACACCGTTCGTTTGAGCGTCGTTTAAGCGCGTTTGAGCGACAAAAATTTTCGTTTGAGCGACAAACTGAAAAAAGTTATAAACAAATTAAAATTCAGGAACATCGTTTTGTGAAGTTGGCCCCCCGACTTTATGGGATTTGAAAACTGAAAGCACCATTCGTTTGAGCGACAAAAATTTTCGTTTGAGCGACAAACTGAAAAAAGTTATAAGCAAAAGAAAAATCGGAGGGGTCCACATATTGTGAAGTTGGCCCCCCGACCTTTTCGGATTTAAAATCTGAATACAGCATACGTTTGAGCGTTGTTTGAGCGCGTTTGAGCGACAAAAATTTTCGTTTGAGCGACAAACTGAAAAAAGTTATAAGCAAAAGAAAAATCAGAGGGGCCTGCATTTTGTGAAGTTGCCCCCCCGACCTTTTCGGATTTAAAATCCGAATACAGCATACGTTTGAGCGACAAAAATTTTCCTTTGAGCGACAAATTGAAATAAGTTATAAGCAAAAGAAAAATCGGAAGGGTCCACATTTTGTGAAGTTGGCCCCCCGACCTTTTCGGATTTAAATTCTGAATACAGCATACGTTTGAGTGTCGTTTGAGCGACAAAAATTTTCGTTTGAGCGACAAAAAGAAAAATGTTATAAGCAAAAGAAAAATCAGAGGGGCCTGCATTTTGTGAAGTTGGCACCCCGACCTTTTCGGATTTAAAAACCGAATACAGAATACGTTTGAGCGTCGTTTGAGCGCGTTTGAGCGACAAAAATTTTCGTTTGAGCGACAAACTGAAAAAAGTTATAAGCAAAAGAAAAATCGGAGGGCCCTGCATTTTGTGAAGTTGGACCCCTGACCTTTTCAGATTTAAAAACTGAAGACAGCATACGTTTGAGCGTCGTTTGAGCGCGTTTGAACGACAAAAATTTTCGTTTGAGCGACAAACTGAAAAAAGTTATAAGCAAAAGAAAAATCGGAGGGGTCCATATTTTGTGAAGTTGGCCCCCGACCTTTTCGGATTTGAAATCTGAATACAGCATACGTTTGACCGTCGTTTGAGCGCGTTTGAGCGACAAAAATTTTCGTTTGAGCGACAAACTGAAAAAAGTTATAAGCAAAAGAAAAATCAGAGGGACCTGCATTTTGTGAAGTTGGCCCCCCGACCTTTTCGGATTTAAAACCCGAATACAGCATACGTTTGAGCGCGTTTGAGGGACAAAAGTTTTCGTTTGAGCGACAAACTGAAAAAAGTTATAAGCAAAAGAAAAATCAGAGGGGCCTGCATTTTGTGAAGTTGGCCCCCCGACCTTTTCGGATTTAAAAACCGAATACAGCATACGTTTGAGCGTCGTTTGAGCGTGTTTGAGCGACATAAATTTTCGTTTGAGCGACAAATTGAAATAAGTTATAAGCAAAAGAAAAATCGGAAAGGTGCACATTTTGTGAAGTTGGCCCCCCGACCTTTTCGGATTTAAAATCTGAATACAGCATATGTTTGAGCGTCGTTTGATCGCGTTTGAGCGACAAAAGTTTTCGTTTGAGCGACAAACTGAAAAAAGTTATAAGCAAAAGAAAAATTGGAGGGGTCCACATTTTATGAAGTTGGCCCCCCGACCTTTTCGGATTTAAAATCTGAATACAGCATACGTTTGAGCGTCGTTTGAGCGACAAAAATTTTTGTTTGAGCGACAAACTGAAAAAAGTTATAAGCAAAAGAAAAATCAGAGGGGCCTGCATTTTGTGAAAATGGCCCCTGACCTTTTCGGATTTAAAATCTGAATACAGCATACGTTTGAGTGTCGTTTGAGCGACAAACTGAAAAAGTTATAAGCAAAAGAAAAATCAGAGGGGCCTGCATTTTGTGAAGTTGGCCCCCCGACCTTTTCGGATTTAAAAACCGAATACAGTATACGTTTGAGCGTCGTTTGAGCGCGTTTGAGCGACAAAAATTTTCGTTTGAGCGACAAACTGAAAAAAGTTATAAGCAAAAGAAAAATCGGAGGGGTCCATATTTTGTGAAGTTGGCCCCCGACCTTTTCGGATTTGAAATCTGAATACAGCATACGTTTGAGCGTCGTTTGAGCGCGTTTGAGCGACAAAAATTTTCGTTTGAGCGACAAACTGAAAAAAGTTATAAGCAAAAGAAAAATCAGAGGGACCTGCATTTTGTGAAGTTGGCCCCCCGACCTTTTCGGATTTAAAACCCGAATACAGCATACGTTTGAGCGCGTTTGAGGGACAAAAATTTTCGTTTGAGCAACAAACTGAAAAAAGTTATAAGCAAAAGAAAAATCAGAGGGGCCTGCATTTTGTGAAGTTGGCCCCCCGACCTTTTCGGATTTAAAAACCGAATACAGCATACGTTTGAGCGTCGTTTGAGCGTGTTTGAGCGACATAAATTTTCGATTGAGCGACAAATTGAAATAAGTTATAAGCAAAAGAAAAATCGGAAAGGTGCACATTTTGTGAAGTTGGCCCCCGACCTTTTCGGATTTAAAATCTGAATACAGCATATGTTTGAGCGTCGTTTGATCGCGTTTGAGCGACAAAAGTTTTCGTTTGAGCGACAAACTGAAAAAAGTTATAAGCAAACGAAAAATTGGAGGGGTCCACATTTTATGAAGTTGGCCCCCCGACCTTTTCGGATTTAAAATCTGAATACAGCATACGTTTGAGCGTCGTTTTAGCGACAAAAATTTTTGTTTGAGCGACAAACTGAAAAAAGTTATAAGCAAAAGAAAAATCAGAGGGGCCTGCATTTTGTGAAAATGGCCCCTGACCTTTTCGGATTTAAAATCTGAATACAGCATACGTTTGAGTGTCGTTTGAGCGACAAACTGAAAAAGTTATAAGCAAAAGAAAAATCAGAGGGGCCTGCATTTTGTGAAGTTGGCCCCCCGACCTTTTCGGATTTAAAAACCGAATACAGTATACGTTTGAGCGTCGTTTGAGCGCGTTTGAGCGACAAAAATTTTCGTTTGAGCGACAAACTGAAAAAAGTTATAAGCAAAAGAAAAATCGGAGGGGCCTGCATTTTGTGACCTAGGCCCCCTGACCTGTTCGGATTAAAAAATTGAAGACAGCATACGTTTGTGCGTCGTTTGAGCGGCAAAAATTTTCGTTTGAGCGACAAACTGAGAAATGTTAAAAGCAAAAAAAAAATATGAGGGGTCTACATTTTGTGAAGTTGGCCCCTGACCTTTTCGGATTTAAAAACAGAATACAGCATAAGTTTGAGCGTCGTTTGTGCGCGTTTGAGCGACAAACTGAAAAAAGTTATAAACAAATTAAAATTCAGGAACATCGTTTTGTGAAGTTGGCCCCCTTGACTTTATGGGATTTGAAAACTGAAAGCACCATTCGTTTGAGCGTCATTTGAGTGCGTTTGAGCGACAAACTGAAAAAAGTTATAAGCAAAAGAAAAATTGGAGGGGTCCACATTTTGTGAAGTTGGCCCCCCGACCTTTTCGGATTTAAAATCTGAATACAGCATACGTTTGAGTGTCGTTTGAGCGACAAAAATTTTCGTTTGAGCGACAAAAAGAAAAATGTTATAAGCAAAAGAAAAATCAGAGGGGCCTGCATTTTGTGAATTTGGCACCCCGACCTTTTCGGATTTAAAAACCGAATACAGAATACGTTTGAGCGTCGTTTGAGCGCGTTTGAGCGACAAACTGAAAAAAGTTATAAACAAATTAAAATTCAGGAACATCGTTTTGTGAAGTTGGCCCCCCGACTTTATGGGATTTGAAAACTGAAAGCACCATTCGTTTGAGCGACAAAAATTTCCGTTTGAGCGACAAACTGAAAAAATTTATAAGCAAAAGAAAAATTGGAGGGGTCCACATTTTGTGAAGTTGGCCCCCCGACCTTTTCGGATTTAAAATTCTGAATACAGCATACGTTTGAGCGTCGTTTGAGTGACAAAAATTTTTGCTTGAGCGACAAACTGAAAAAAGTTATAAGCAAAAGAAAAATCAGAGGGGCCTGCATTTTGTGAAGATGGCCCCCCGACCTTTTCGGATTTAAAAACCGAATACAGCATACGTTTGAGCGTCGTTTGAACGCGTTTGAGCGACAAAGATTTTCGTTTCAGCGACAAATTGAAATAAGTTATAAGCAAAAGAAAAATCGGAAGGGTCCACATTTTGTGAAGTTGGCCCTCCGAACTTTTCGGATTTAAAATCTGAGTACAGCATGCGTTTGAGCGTCGTTTGAGCGCGTTAGAGCGACAAACTGAAAAAAGTTATAAGCAAAAGAAAAATCGGAGGGGCCTGCATTTTGTGAAGTTGGCCCCCTGACCTTTTCAGATTTAAAAACTGAAGACAGCATACGTTTGAGAGCGTTTGAACGACAAAAATTTTCGTTTGAGCGACAAACTGAAAAAAGTTATAAGCAAAAGAAAAATCGGAGGGGCCTGAATTTTGTGAACTAGGCCCCCTGACCTGTTCGGATTTAAAAACTGAAGACAGCATACGTTTCGAGCGTCGTTTGAGCGACAAAAATTTTCGTTTGAGCGACAAACTGAGAAATGTTATAAGCAAAAAAAAAAAAAATATGAGTGATCTACATTTTGTGAAGTTGGCCCCTGACCTTTTCGGATTTAAAACAGAATACAGCACACGTTTGAGCGTCGTTTGAGTGCGTTTGAGTGACAAAAATTTTCGTTTAAGCGACAAACTGAAAAAAGTTATAAACAAATTAAAATTCAGGAACATCGTTTTGTGAAGTTGGCCCCCCGACTTTATGAGATTTGAAAACTGAAAGCACCATTCGTTTGAGCGTCGTTTGAACGCGTTTGAGAGACAAAAATTTCCGTTTGAGCGACAAACTGAAAAAAGTTATAAGCAAAAGAATAATTGGAGGGGTCCACATTTTGTGAAGTTTGCCCCCCGACCTATTCGGATTTAAAAACCGAATACAGTATACGTTTGAGCGTCGTTTGAGCGCGTTTGTGCGGCAAAAATTTTCGTTTGAGCGACAAACTGAAAAAAGTTATAAACAAATTAAAATTCAGGAACATCGTTTTGTGAAGTTGGCCCCCCGACTTTATGGGATTTGAAAACTGAAAGCACCATTCGTTTGAGCGTCGTGTGAGCGACAAAAATTTCCGTTTGAGCAACAAACTGAAAAAATTTATAAGCAAAAGAAAAATTGGAGGGGTCCACATTTTGTGAAGTTGCCCCCCCCCCCGACCTTTTCGGATTTAAAATCTGAATACAGCATACGTTTGAGTGTCGTTTGAGCGACAAAAATTTCCGTTTGAGCGACAAACTGAAAAAAGTTATAAGCAAAAGAATAATTGGAGGGGTCCACATTTTGTGAAGTTTGCCCCCCCGACCTATTCGGATTTAAAAACCGAATACAGTATACGTTTGAGCGTCGTTTGAGCGCGTTTGTGCGGCAAAAATTTTCGTTTGAGCGACAAACTGAAAAAAGTTATAAACAAATTAAAATTCAGGAACATCGTTTTGTGAAGTTGGCCCCCCGACTTTATGGGATTTGAAAACTGAAAGCACCATTCGTTTGAGCGTCGTGTGAGCGACAAAAATTTCCGTTTGAGCAACAAACTGAAAAAAATTATAAGCAAAAGAAAAATTGGAGGGGTCCACATTTTGTGAAGTTGCCCCCCCCCCCCCCCGACCTTTTCGGATTTAAAATCTGAATACAGCATACGTTTGAGTGTCGTTTGAGCGACAAAAATTTCCGTTTGAGCGACAAACTGAAAAAAGATATAAGCAAAAGAATAATTGGAGGGGTCCACATTTTGTGAAGTTGCCCCCCCCCCGACCTTTTCGGATTTAAAATCTGAATACAGCATACGTTTGAGTGTCGTTTGAGCGACAAAAATTTTTGTTTGAGCGACAAACTGAAATAAGTTATAAGCAAAAGAATAATCAGAGGGATCTACATTTTGTGAGTTCGGCCCCCTGACCTTTTCGGATTTAAAAAGAGAATACAGCATACGTTTGAGCGTCGTTTGAGCGCGTTTGAGCGACAAAAATTTTCGTTTAAGCGACAAACTGAAAAAAGTTATAAACAAATTAAAATTCAGGAACATCGTTTTGTGAAGTTGGCCCCCGACTTTATGGGATTTGAAAACTGAAAGCACCATTCGTTTGAGCGTCGTTTGAGCGCGTTTGAGCGACAAAAATTTTCGTTTGAGCGACAAACTGGAAAAAGTTATAAGCAAAAGAAAAATCGGAGGGGTCCACATTTTGTGAATTTGCCCCCCCGACCTTTTCGGATTTGAAATCTGAATACAGCATACGTTCGAGCGTCGTTTGAGCGCGTTTGAGTGACAAAAATTTTCGTTTGAGCGACAAACTGAAAAAAGTTATAAGCAAAAGAAAAATCGGAGGGCCCTGCATTTTGTGAAGTTGGACCCCTGACCTTTTCAGATTTAAAAACTGAAGACAGCATACGTTTGAGCGTCGTTTGAGCGCGTTTGAACGACAAAAATTTTCGTTTGAGCGACAAACTGAAAAAAGTTATAAGCAAAAGAAAAATCTGAGGGCCTGCCTTTTGTGAAGTAGGCCCCCTGACCTGTTCGAATTTAAAAACTGAAGACAGCATACGTTTGAGCGTCGTTTGAGCGACAAAAATTTTCGTTTGAGCGGCAAACTGAGAAATGTTATAAGCAAAAAGAAAAATATGAGGGGTCTTCATTTTGTGAAGTTGGCCCCTGACCTTTTCGGATTTAAAAACAGAAAACAGCATACGTTTGAGCGTCGTTTGAGCGCGTTTGAGCGACAAAAATTTTTGTTTGAGCGACAAACTGAAATAAGTTATAAGCAAAAGAATAATCAGAGAGATCTACATTTTGTGAGTTCGGCGCCCTGACCTTTTCGGATTTAAATACAGAATACAGCATACGTTTGAGCGCGTTTGAGCGACAAAAATTTTCGTTTGAGCGACAAAAATTTTCGTTTGAGCGACAAACTGAATAAAGTTATAAGCAAAAGAAAAATCGGAAGGGTCTACATTTTGTGAAGTTGGCCCCCGTCCTTTTCGGATTTAAAATCTGAATACAGCATAATTGAGCGTCGTTTGAGCGCGTTTAAGCGACAAAAATTTTTGTTTGAACGACAAACTGAAAAAAGTTATAAGCAAAAGAAAATAGGAGGGGCCTGCACTTTGTGAAGTTGGCCCCCTGACCTTTTCGGATTTAAAAACTGAAAACAGCATAAGTTCGAGTATCGTTTGAGCGCGTTTGAGCGACAAACTGAAATAAATTATAAGCAAAAGAAAAATCGGAAGGGTCTAGATTTTGAGGAAGTTGGTCCCCCGACCATTTCGGATTTAAAAACTGCATAAAGCATACGTTTGAACGTCGTTTGAGAGCGTTTGAGCAACAAAAAATTTCGTTTGAGCGACAAACTGAAATAAGTTATAAGCAAAAGAATAATCGGAGGAGTCTACATTTTGTGAAGTTGGCCCCCTGAAGTTTTCGGATTTAAAAACTGAAGACAGCATACGTTTTAGCGTCGTCTGAGCGCGTTTGAGCGACAACAGTTTCGTTTGAGCAACAAACTTAAAAAAGTTATAAGCCAAAATTTTTGCGGAAGAGCTTTCATTTGTGAAGTTGGCCTTCCGACCTTTTCTGATTTAAAAACTGAATAAAGCATACGTTTGAGATTCGTCTAAGCGACAAAAATTTTCGTTTGAGCGACAAATTGAAAAAAGTTATAATCCAAAATATATACGGAAGGGCCCTCATTTTGTGAAATTGGCCCTTCCACCTTTCCGGATTATAAAACTGAATACAGCATATGTTTGAGCGTCGTTTGAGTAGTGGCAGTATAGAGTGAAAATTTTGGGTGCATCAAACGATTTCAGGTAACTTTAAATTAATATCCATACAAAAACTCTTTGTTTCTGCTGACTATTTTAAAATACTTTCTGGAATTATTAAAATTTAAAAGAAAATCAAAGACAAACATAGTATTTGCTTGTTTAATTATTTTTCTTGCCTATTTTTACAAAACAAGTCGCAGAAAAATTCAGCTTAATAATAAATGAGCTTTATAACATTATAAAAATTGTATATTAAGAAAATAATAACGGATTTTTCTTTTCATTTTTTTAACAGATGAGAAAATGAAGGAAAGTTGGCGATGTCAAATCTTATATATACATAAGCAGATTTGTATTTACCTATTTGTGAGATCATTTTTACCAGTGATCACTAGGCATGCAAATTCCTAAAGACTCGATGTTTAAGGAGGGCCAATGTAAAGCTTTAAAAAAATGTATAATTTTTTTTTACTCAAAAAAAATTCTACGTTGCTTTCCGTTTCCAACACATCACAGGGACGAATTTCCCTGGGCGTAATCTCGAATCTTTTTCTGTTATTCAGAGTCATTTTTACAAAACGGGTTAATTCTCAAAACTAAAATATTGCGTTACAAAATAACACGTAGATCTGTATTTTATAAAACGTTGAATTCACGGTCAGTATTAGTGTAATTTTACGAATCTCATTGCAAAATTTAAGTTATTCCGTGCATTTGCTGACTAAAATAAGTAATAAAACGATATTTTTCTCAAAATAGCAGAAAGTCGCGATTAAAATTACTCATGTTGAAAAATGAAGAATATAAACTTTCTATCATTTATTAAATTCGACTGAATTTTGTTGGATTTCAAACTTTTTTTCATAAAGAGATGGAAGTTACCGTTCCTGAAGGGAGGGTGGAGGTACTTCTGAATGAGATACCTGGATGAGGAGTGTTATATAGCTCTCCAAATCACAAAAATAGACATTTGGATCGAAAGATATAAGGAAACAACTGGATGATTAGCCTTTTTTTACCACATGTTAACTGGAGATGCCATCAGACCGATTAGTCAATGAATATTTTTTATTAAATACACTGTAAAAAAATGTGCAATTCTACAGATGTAATGTTACAGAAATATGTATGCTTACTAAAATTTTATCTGCACACTGTACAGGAAAAGATGTAAATCTACAAAACTAATTTTTGTAAAGCTACAGAAAACTGTATGCTTACTAAAATTTTATCTGCACACTGTACAGAAAAAGATGTAAATCTACAAAACTAATTTTTGTAAAGCTACAGAAATCTGTATGCTTACTAAAATTTTATCTGCACACTGTACAGAAAAAGATGTAAATCTACAAAACTAATTTTTATAAAGCTACAGAAATCTGTAGCTTTACAAAAGAATCTACTAAAATTACAATAATCTTACTAAAAATTTATCTGTATCCCGGGTTCCAATTACATAAAAAGTTCTAGTCATCCCAGTTTCCTAAGAAATTCTTAGTAACCTTACAGACTTTTTGATTTAAGGTGCAAAAGTGTATCTGTTACATGAATTTTTGTTGTTGCCGTTGCATAAAAAGTTCTAGGAATCCCGGTTTCCTAGAAAGATTTTACTAACTTTACAGATTTCTTTTCACAGTGTACGTTTTTTTAAAATTTGGATAAAAATCACAGAAAACAGCTTCAAGCATATTAATTTTGAAAAAGTTTTCAAAATATTTTTAAAACTTACAAAATTATAAATTTGGGGGGAAAAAAGAAAATAAAAGAATCAAACCAATATAGATATTTTAAGGCATCAAAAAAGGCTTTGCGTAGGGGAAGGTGCGACAAAATCGGTTATTATAAATGTTTGTTTTTGCAAGTGCAATCAAATGGAAAAACTCTGAATACCGTTTTTAATATTAAATAAATCTTTGGCTATAATAAAACATATTCTTTTCGATAATAAATATAATTTAATATATGTAAAAATAGCTTTTTTCAAACCTATACAAAAATCCGGTTATACACCACTGGTTGGGTAAAACCGGGTATCCATTTAAAATTCCCGGAAAACTCATTTTGGTCCAAAAATTCTTGTTTAATATAGTAAAAAAATAACTTTTTTATTTTTTATTTTAACAAAACGAAATTCCACAAGTGTGCTTCCGTGTGTCAGAAATAAATACGTAACAAATTTTCTACATTGTATATGCCTACATATGTTACACTGGTAATCTTATTTTAACTGAATAAAACCATAAATTAATTTGTTTTCATATTCTTCTTCATCCTACATGCTTCGTGTGCCCATCTTTGGCATTTCAAACATTGTATCCGACCTTCTTTAAAAGGTCAGTTAGCCCCTTGACTTTGAGGAAATTAAAAATGGAAAACAGCATAGGTTTGAGCGTCGTTTGAGCGACAATCTGGAAAAAGTTAGAAATAAAGTAAAATATGGGGCCAACAAAGCGTGAAGTTGGCCCCTCGACTTTATGAGATGAAAAAAATTGAAAAACACACAGGTTTGAGCGTCGTTTGAGCAATAAAGATTTCCACTTTAGCGATAAACCAAAAAAAGTTATAATCAAAAACAACCTCCGGAGGGCTATTTACACGTGAAGTTGGCCTCTCGACTTTAAGGAAATGAGAAACGAAAAACAGCATAGGTTTGAGCGTCGTTTGAGCAAATTTAAGCGACAAAAATTTTTGAATGAGCGACAATGCTTTCAGAGTTATAGAGATTTATTTATTTTCATACGACGCAAATGAGAGTTTGCAGCCAGCAGAAAAAACTAACTATATTAAATATATATATATATATATATATACATACCATAGATTTGAGCATTCGAAGTAATTGTTTACGCAATAAAGATTTCTCTTTCAGCAGCAATATTTTCACAGCTAAAAAAAATATTTTAGGACAGGGATACAGTTAAAAAGCATTATTTTAGGACACAATTTGTGCACAGCCCCATAAATTAATTATTTTGAAATCCTAAAGAAACCATACGTTTGATAGTCGAAAGCTCTTGTTTCATCGATAAAAATTTCTGCCTTCTTTAAGATGAGAATTATTATTACGCATTATTATTATTATTAAAAATATATTTTACTAGTTCTCTTCAGACATATTAATATTTTTTAAATAATCTCTTTAATTTGACAACAGATTTAAATAAAAATAATGATCGGTTTATGCTCATGTAATTAAAAAAAAAGAAGATTAAAAAGTGAACAAAAACAGTAAATCATATTTCTAGCGTAGATTATAGACTCTTTCTAACACATTCGGAATACTGCTACAACACTTTTAAACGCGTACCAAAAATTCTGCTATAGCAATTTATCTCAATACACAGAAATGTACTCAAGACTGTATAGAGTTCTAGAACTTATGCTTACCAAGTAATAGGAAAAAAAGTAATTACATTTAACAACTCATATCTCAGCAGAGAACTTACTTGCAGCTACTATTGCTCATATCTCTTCTTTAACCGAGTTCTTTTGTGTGCACCTGTAAATGAACGTTAAGTGCAATGCACACTATATTGTATAATAAACTGCATATTCTCTTTTAAGGGCCCCTCGTGATGTATATTATTTTAAATACGTTTGAAGTTTTGTAACATTATTAAAATACACTAAGAATTGACGTTTTCCCATACACCGTAATGTAATGAATTTTTTTGAGTATCTGTTTAGCTGAAATGGAATTTTAAACACACACTTCATTTTCGGAACATGCCACCATAAACCTCAGTAACATGCATCCACTGTATGATAAGGGTAATACCAGTATATTTACGCAAGTTAGAGCTCAAATCGACAGACTGATGGCAGATAGACAAACAGTATTCATAAATTATATTAAGTTTTGTTAGAAAGTGTTAAAAATGAAAAAAAAAAAATCTCAATGGAAAATAACTGTAAGTGATTTAACCTTAATTTGTACTACCATTGCTTTTCTGGATTTTAAAATGTTGACTTATTAATGCAGACTGAGAAAACACATTTTATGATTGAAATTTTAGAAGTCATAAGACGGATACAAGTGTTTCTTGTATACTCAAATGATACTAAATGATGAAATAGGCATTAAAACCATTAATATGTCAACGCAAATGCCCGCGAAGTTCAGTCAATCTATAAAAACCTATTCTACTCCCCCCCCCCTCCCCTCACCTCTTAAATTTAAGAACATAATATCAATGGAAAAGGAGTTAAACTTTTGTTTTCATAGTCGGGATTTAGAACTAAAGTTGACACCCTGCTAAATTTCATACATCCCCTTTTAACTTCCCCCCTTTCGGTTTCTACCAAAGATAAGTAAAATATACTATAGTTTGAAATAGAAAGTAATGAACCAAGTGGGTAGCGGTTCCTGCATGAGCCATAAATTTAGTCACGCAGCTCTTATTTCAGGAAACACCGGACATTTTTAAAAATCATGCCGAAAACGATAGCTGATACTCGCTTTTGCAGGTGTTTGTAACAGGGCTTAGAGATAAGACACTTACTCTATAGTCCTGCATGTTGAGTATAATAGTATGAAGAAACTAGTTGGATGTGCCAATCCCAAAACTTTCTTCTATCTTATACATCTTAATATTTCAAAACCTAGTTACACATGTTAATACTTCAATATTATTAGTTCAATACTATACCAACTTTGATTTTCATCTTAAATTTCTGCCCAAGTCAATTAAACGGACTAAAAACGAGTTAATCTATATCATGATATTTGTTAAAATTATTAATTTTTCCTTATTCTGTTGTTTTTAGCTGTTTGCGAATAGCCGGCTTAGCAGGAAGCGAGTTCCCGCCGCTGCATGAGCCGCCGATGCACAATAGAACTACGAAAAATCAAGAAAAGTATACAAAAATCGCTAGCACGGAGCCCCTTTACCGCGCAATATTTCCAAATTCAAGGAGGACCTGTTGGCCAAAGCCAAAAACAAGCACAAACATTTTGGTTCAATTGTACGCATAATTTTATACGCTGTTCGATCGTACAATAATGAAAATGGCACAGAGATCGGAATTATAGCGCCCCCTTCTTTCGGAATTTTTTCAAGTTCAGGGAGGACTTGTTTGCCATAGCCAGAAACATGCACAAAAAATTTGGTTCAATTATATGAATAACTTCATACACTTTTCGATGGTACAATAAAGAAAATGGTACAGACACCGCAATTATAGTGCCCCTACCGGCAGAATTTTTCCAAATTCAGAGAG
Source organism: Maratus speciosus (assembly GCA_963932465.1). Classification (NCBI taxonomy): domain Eukaryota; kingdom Metazoa; phylum Arthropoda; class Arachnida; order Araneae; family Salticidae; genus Maratus; species Maratus speciosus. The sequence continues at coordinate 133,038,020 of OZ010798.1, read as the reverse complement.
GACCTTCGTGACATGACCAAAAATAAACACATAAAATTTGGTTCAATTCTATGCATAACTTCATACACTTTTCGACGGTACAATATTCAAAATGGCACAAAAATTGTACAAAAATCGCTATTACAGCGCCCTCTACGAGCGATTTTTTTACAAATTAAGGGGCAAAGGGACAGGTTTGTCGCGTCGAATTTTTCCGACAGATGGCTCTGATTGCAACAGGGTATCGGAAATTTGGCGAAATGAGATTTTTAAGGAAGAGAAAAAGATAAAAAAATAAAGCGCTTTCGCGCCAACCCCTGGTAATCTTATCACTCAGTGGAGGCGGAGTTTATTCCCTACCAGCTGTATGACGTGACTAGGATCTCCAATCATGTACCTCTTGGAAGGAAAAAGATGCTTTGCTTTGTACAATGACATTTTTTCGGGAACTTACAAATTAACTTCGAGAAGGCTCAAGGTTCAGGCAAGCACAGATTAACACTAGAAAGACGAGAATTTTACTCAAATTTTAGAAAAATATTTCACACCAGAATGTTTATTTTAAGTTATTAACTTATCCATTTAACTAGTTTTTCTTTGCATCTTTTAAACTAGTTTTATAAAAAAAAATCCTGGTTCAAACCGAGATATATTCATGTGGTAGCAGTCAAAATGACTGCTCGCAGGCTTTCTAGTGTTAAAAACGGTATACAAATTAATGGAGCGTGGATCTTTTAAAGAGGTCCGATTTTTTAAATAAAATAGCACGAGCACCTTTTTTTATTTTGTATAAAATTTTCTTTTTCAGCAGGGGGGGGAGGGGGGTAGACGTCTGCACGAGGCGGAATTTTCTGGCCCGGTGCAAAAATAAAAATATCAGACTCGACTCAATTTCCACCAAAAATGCCGATTTTTCTTAACATACAGTTGAAATTCTTTTCTGGAATACTTCATAAATATTCATGGAAAATTTTAACAGTATATTTGAGAATTTAGATTACTATATGTTCGCGAGCTAGAACATACATAATCGTAGCAGTAACAAACACTTATACTCATTAGACTCTTAAATTTAAGTTTAGATTCCTTAATATCATTAATATGTTCAGAACGAAAGAAAAAAGGTGGTTAAAAACATCATAGCTTTTGAAGCTGTATATATATATATATATTTTAGGAGATTTTTGAAATATTTCTCTGTAATTTATTAAGGTATATTTCCAAATTTCCCGTTACCAAAAGTTGATTATTACTACTATCCTTTTTTCTACACAAATTACTTTCCCGAGGAGGCTACTTCAGTCATCTGAAAAGACCTGCTCGCTAATGTTAATTCAATGGGCGAAATTTTTTTTAAGAGGCTACTTCAGTCAAACGAATAGACTCGTTCGCTAATGATAATCCTATGAAAGAAATTTATAAAGATATCTCAGTCGCATTTCAATATTTTAAAAAGATTTTTTTTTTTTTTTTTTTTTTTTTTTTTTTTTGAATTGGATAACTGAGCTCGGTCTGTATGCAGGCCATTTTTTACTTTTTCGATTTTGATTGCAGATTTTTTTTTTATAAGGATGCTTTTACTTTCGAAACCAGTTTCGAAAATGAAAGTGTCCTCAATAAAAATACCTATAAACAAAATGGAAAAAGTAAACAACGGCCTTTGTACAGATCGATCTCAACTATTTCATGCAAAAAAAAATCATTTAAAAACAACTGAAATGTGACCGAACCGAGATATCTTTATAAATGTCTTCCATAGGATTAGCGTTAATGAATGGGTCTTTTCGCTTGACTGCATTGTTATCTCTATTATATGACTATGATGTTATATGACTGTTGCGTTCTCTTTTGCATTGCAATATTTTTAGCAGATTTTTTTGCATTGCAAAGCTGGGGGTCGATCGCTATAAAGACTTTTTTTTTTTTTACTTTTTCGATTTTTTTTTGCAGATTTTCTTTATTTCCTCTTACTTTCTTATTCTTTATTATTTTATTTATATTTTATTTTTCTTTCATTTTCTAAACCGGTTCCGAAAGTGAAGTAGAATATTGAAATGCAAATGAGATATCTTAAAAAAATTTTTTCATAAGATTAACATTAACGAACGGGTGCCTTTCGCACGATTGAAGTAACTTCTTAAGTCTACTACCGGCCCTCGTATTTTATCGGCTTAATTTCTATATCTGGTACATCGGCCCATTTAAGATTTAATCTTTTTATGGACATGGACCGGGGCCTAAGAAAAAAATAAACGGCCGGGCCCGTAATTTTGGATTCTGCCCGATTTTTTTTGTGCTGCCCGGTCCGGTCCGTTAAAACAATCGTCTTCAATCTGCCGGCTCGTTAGAAATTTTGACTTTACTTTGCCGACCGGGTACGGGCCATGCAGATCTCTAGGAGGGGGCATTTCAAGAGTTTCCGTTATGGGGCAAAGTTTTCTTTGAGCTGCAAGCTATGAAGTAACGTGCGGCATTGCGCGAACCATCCACAAAGTAGTAAAATCCCGCATAATAAGAAATGCTGTGCTCTATTTTACCTTCCTTAAATTATTTCATGAACACTTTTTAATTTCCATAGAAGTTATATATATATTTTTTCTTTTGCGGAATTTCGTAAAATTAATTCGTGAATTGGTCGCGGAAAAGACCGCGAGTTTCTACAAACAATAATGGGAAAATACCGTGAATTTTGCCAAGATCGCAGAAACAAATTTCTCAAACGGTCGCAAAAAAAAAAAATCGTCTGTCAACCGCAGAGAAAATAAATTAAATAAATAATGTATAAAAATGCTAGTTTACAAAATCATTCCCTGTTTCTGATATAAACAAAGTTTTAAGTAATCAATTAAAAGAATATACAATTAGATGGCTTTGGTAGAAATAAGACAGACATGCTTACATAATTATCTGCTCTATATATTTATTTACACTTCAACACTCGGCTAAAAACATACTAAAATAATTTTTCTGTATATAATCAACACGTACTCAAAACTCAAAGTTTGACTCCATTCTCTGAAAATTATGTTTCAGTTATTTTCCGCTTTTATGTAAAAGCGGAAAAATAGTTCGATTACAGTTTTGAACAAGAGCACTTGCCAGTCTGATACGTTTACGAACAAAAATTTGTCAGAAAGTAGCCAGTTTACATTTGAGTCTTCATTTTTTTTTTTTTTCAGTTTTATATAATTATATATTATACAATTATATATTAATAAACAATTTAAAAAGACATAATGAGGTAAAATCCATTTTCAACATTTGCTAAAGGTTTACATAAGTTACAAAAGTTAAGCAAAGGTATGTTGTAAAGATTTACATATGTTTAAAAATCCATACCACTCAAAATTAGGTAACATATAAAAATGTGTAAGATATAAAAATGTATCCAACAGTGGAAAACTCACTTCCAGCAATTATGGATTTTAATCAGTTCCTGTGCCTGTAAGCAAATTTCGTGTCTCTCTGTAAAGGAACGATAATTGCGATAGAAAATAATCTATAGAAAATGTTTTGTGTACTCCAGTAAGTTTCATTATGTTTAATGTATCATAACATTATTAAAATGCAGTGCAAACGTTTTTTCCTCATAGATCATAATGTAAAAGAATTCTTTTGTGTGTATCTGTAAACGAACCACAAATTCTACTCACTTCTTTTTTTACTACCGAACATTCTATAAAAATCCTCAGTAACATAAAAATTTTATGGCAATCCGAGTACTATCTTTACCAGAGTTTGAGCATGGCAGGTGTTTGGAAAGTTTTAAAATGCATGCGTATTCAGAAATGTTTAAAAATCTGTCACAATTTAAGAATAATTTTTTATATGAGTATGATCTGTTTATTTATTATGCATTCATTTAGTACTCATGTAACAAGTCCAAGATATAGTTATATACTCTTGGAAGTTGTATTATTAACATGATTTGATATATTTAGATTATAATTCAGTTGTCATTTTCACCAGAGCTATAAGGTTTAATGTCGTCGGGATGTTGTTTCAATGGGTTAATGTACTACAATATTCAAGTAAGTTGTATAAAGCAGGTGTGCTTTCTTAACTCAACTAATTAAAAATAAAAGTAAACAATTTATATATTGATATCTTTTCAAAAACATTTTTAAGACAAGCCCGTAGCTGGAGGGGGTAGAAACAGTATTAGTCAGTGTTCGTGCTGGAAATATTTTTAACCGCCATAGCATGTTGACTCAAAATCATTGTTCTCTCAAAATTCCCCAACCTGACCAGACAAATATCAGGAAAGAGAATACAGCCTTAGGCATTTCTTACTTTGTGGAGATTTGCCCCTCGCCAAGAAACCTCTGAAACTAATTAGTTGATATCAGAGCAGGTATCCCACACGGATACAAGTTTCCTTTTCCTCCCCAATCCCAGTGATGATTTCAGCTGGATAGAAAGATTTCAGTTTGTCTTTCTCTACACCAGACTTCTTCCCAAAGGTGTGTATACCGTTGTATCACTGCCTTTTTACAGTGAAAAGATATGCTTATCAGTAAAACGCTTTTTCGTCTCTGATAACAAATACAGTAAAACCTCCCTAAAACACCCACGTTCCGTTCCAATAAAAATGGGTTTCTCCGAGAGGTGGTCTGTTAATGGAGGTCATGTTTAATTTTAGATTTTAATTGTTGAAAATAGGTAACGATTAATGTTACTAAAAATTATTTTTCACATTAGGAAAAAATATAAAAATATAAGTATCAAAACAAAAGTTAATTACATACGTTAATTACTGCAGAGTTTAAAAAATGAATACATTGACATTTGCTTTGATTTTACAATTTTATCTTCTATAACTTTTAATTCGAAGTTCAGTACAAGGGCGGATCTAAAGAGTCCTCAAAAGTGTGGGGGGTGGAGCGATTTTGGAAATTTGGAGACTCCAATCTGATGCGCGGGTCGTGTTACTTCTACTTTTTCTTGCGAGTCGGATGTGGGTCCGGTTGACTTCTATTTTTTGCTGCTGGTCGGGTTAACTTATACTTTTTTGCTGTGGGTCGCGTTTGAGTCCGGTTGACTGCTACATTTTGCTGCGGGTCGGGTTAACATCTACCTTTTTGCTGCGGATCGGGTTTAGGTTGATTGATGGGTTGATTTTTGACGGCCGATTATCAACACGAGAGATATAGGCCCTAATGGGTGTGCCCTCCATGGGGGTCTTTCTAATAGAACCTAACCCGTATTTACGCATGGGAATCCACGGTTTCGTAGAAAACCACGAAAACTCTGAAACGGTTAGGCCGACGGGCGCGATTGGGTTCGAACCCAGCACCTTCCGTCTACCAGCTTCGAGGGCAGAACTTCTCATCCACTGGTGAGGCGGGTCGGGTTTAGGTCCGGATGACTTCTACTTTTCTGAGGCGGGTCGGGTTGACTTCTACTTTTTAGCTGTGCCTAGCGCATTGGGTTTGGGGCAGATTAACATACATTTTTATTTCGGGTTTGGATGAGTTTCAGATTGGGTTTTCACTCTTGCGAGAAGGATTCGAGCCGACCCTAATTTTGAATAGAAAGTCTAAATATTTTTTAAGATAAAAACTACATACAGTACTAAAAGCTCCATAACGGGCACGCCCAAACAATTATTTAATAATATTTTCTAATATTCAGGATTATGTAAAAAATACCAATTTGTACAAGACTGCTTGTCTGTTTATATCTAAGATCAGTTGTAATTCACTAAAGAATGCTTTGAAACTTAAAAAACATTAAAAAACATATCGGATGTCCTGAAATGGACTGACTGATTTTAAAATTCAGTAACTTGCAAATGGTGACAGCAATTAAAAAAATCTTGCAGGAGGATTATGTAAGATGTCAGGAGATTTTTCACTGCGATTTTTTTATTTTACTTTACAATAGCAGCGATATATGGCGCTGCAAACAATAGTTGTTAAATCGGGCACCGATTTAGCGCCTATTGCTTGCAATACCATCTGCCATTGCTATTTTAAACTAAAATTAAGAATCGCAGTTAAAAAAAAAAAAAAAAAAACTCCTGATCAGGGGTGATTCTCAGTCAAAAAAAAAAATTCTGAAATGTTACAGCAGAGAGGGGGCGAGGGGAATTCCCTCTTTGCACTAATTATTTTTGTTGCGGGTCGGGTTAGCTGTTTTCGATTCGGGTCAATTTCAGGCTGAGTGTAGATTCCTGCAAGTTGGGTTTGGGTTAACCCATTTTCTTCAAAAGTTAGTTGGGTATATTATTTCAGATTAAAAACTATACCTATAATAATAAACATATGTATGTGTGCTGTTTTCTAAAGAGACCACTGTATTTGTAAACGACTCTTTGATAAAATTCGCATTTCTTCCACGACTCTTTGACGAAATTTGCGTGTTTTCGCAGCCCTTTGATAAAATTCGCGTTTTTTCAGCGATTCTTTGAAGAAAATCGCGGAATAATTTGATGAAATGTGAGTTTTTTTTCGCGATCCTTTGACGAAATTCGCGTTTATTTTTACAAAATTTGCGTTTTCTCCGCGATTTTTTGAAGAAATTCGCTTTTTCCGTGATCATTTGAAGAAATGCGCGTTTTTTCAGTAGCCCTTTGACCAAATTCACATTTATCCGGCAATTCTTTGGTGAAATTGAAGTTATTTCCTGCGAGCAATTGACGAAATAGATTTTTTATGGCGACCATTTGTCAAAATTCACGATTATTGTTATGTCCGAATTTTCGGATTCAGGAAATATTTTTTTAATATTTGTAACAGAATGCCTTAACTTTCTCGCTGCGTATATATATATTATGAATATAGGTTCAAAAATTGCGCATTTTATTAGATGTTTGAAATCTGCATATATTTTAGAGTTCAAATATGTCCAAAATCTTTGTGAAAGAGTTTCTCTTTTAAATAGAACTAAATCATAAAAAAAAAAAAAAAAAAAAAAAAAAAGATTTGCTCCGGAATTTGCGGGTTGCGCAAATTTTGCCACTTTTACGTTGGCCGTAGAAATCGCGGGATACGCAGCGTGAGGGTTAAATTTTCGGAAATTTCGTTGCCGAGGTGCCCGTGATTGAGAAGTTTTACTGAATTTAGATTTCTTTAAAAATTTATTTAGTGTTTAATCTTATTGTATTTTAAAAGTTCAAAATATTGATTATAATCAGTACAACGTCGAAACACATTTCAAGTAAAAGCTTTACAAAAATTGAATATTTAATTTGGGGCCCCTAAAAGCGAAGGAGGAGGGAATAGGGGACACTGTTCAGTTTGCCCAACATTTAATCAAGTGCTCCTTCTGCAAAAAGTCCAACCCTGCATTATATAGAAGCATCATATACCGCTAAATAGAGGTGTCCAGTATTCGGAAGTGTCCGTTATGAAGGTTATTGGATCTCGGATACCTAATATCGGACACCTTTAATTAGCTACAGCCTTTTTTAATCAACAACCCTGACATATTTGTTTATTTTTACCTCACAAAAGCAGACACCTTCGATTATCGAACAAATTCCGCAGCCTGCAGATGTCCGCTGTTGAAAACTTTTACACACACACACACAAGAAAAAAAAAAAAAAAAAAAAAAAAAAATCATATTATAGGGGATATTTATCTTTTGAGTATCTTGAAACGATCAAAAACACCGCCTTTTTCAAAATACCAAAACGCAAATAATATGCAATTAAGATTTTTTTCCCTTTCTACCTAAACTATATATTCTTAACTGTATTATCAAAAAAAAAAAAAAGAAGGAAAAAAAAAAGAAAGAAAATGTTGTATATACAAAATTAATATTTAAATTTTAAATTTAAACCTTCATATTGCTAATGCGTGAGATAAAATCTAAGTGCTGCGCGCATGATAAAATTCTAAATTATGCATATAGAAAACAATTTTTGAACAAAATAGAATCGTACCACACCTACTTCTAAATTAAACCCAAAATATACACAAAAAGTTTCGTTTAAAATTCAATTTTAGTACCAAAAAAAAAAAAAAAAAAAAAAAAAAAAAAAAAAAAAAAAAAAAATTCAAGTGCAAACAAATAAATAACCAAAATATGTTTTTTTTTTTTTTTTTTTTTTCTACATGTAGACTATATAGAAACGCACATTTGTTTATTTTGCAAAAGCTGTAGTTTACATAGTTTGAAAGCAACACTGCGCACAAACTTCAAATTTACTAATCAGAGAAAACGCTTTTTAAAGTTTCGATATCTACGGACCTTCAATTATACTCACCTATAAATGACCTTTTCCCTATCACCTTTTCTAATAAATGATTATAACTCAAGAAAAAAGTGCATATTTTTGAATGGGGTTTTTTTTGCATATTGTTGAGAAATATTAAAACAATCAGAATAAAACAAAACCGAAAACTGATTTTTTGAAAGTTTTAAGGCCCTGTGCCCTCTTAAAATTAAAATTTTCTTTAAAATTTATACTGACACAAGGACAATTTTAAAAAAAAGTATAGATCAGATGATAATTACAGAAGATATTTAACTATCAATAAAGAAAGAAAGAAATGTTATATTTTAATAACAAAGAAAAAATTAGTTCTAGTTTCAAAACTTTGTCTTAAATCTACACATAATCAGTAAAACCTAATAAAATAGCTAAAGAGATAAAGCGCAACCACTCTCCAAATAATTAAAAGTTTTATTGACATTATACAGTAAACTCTGTCTAAGGCGGAATCGATGGGGACTGAGAAAATTTTCCGTGGTAGACAATATTCCGGCTTATACAAAAAAGCTTCCCCTCCCGCACCCAAAAAACAAAACAAAACAAAAAAAAAAAAAAAAAAAAAAAGCCCTCGAATTTGATGATTTTTTATTGATTTTCCTGACTCGAAAATCGGTTGAAAACTGAAATTCGGAAAGATCTTTTGTCTTTAGAGATAAATGAGAAACGCTATTCAATTTCTTAGTACTGCTGTAATACATGCAAATTGGAAGTTTACACACACACACACACAAAAAAACTAACAAAAACCCGTCAATAAACTTCGAGAATGAGACAGAAAGCTATAACTTTGAATTTGAGTACATCCTTAAAGTATAATATATTGCACTTTCGAAAAAATATATTTTCATAAATGTTCATTCTACTAGAAAAGTTAACTTTTAAATATAATTTTGCATATGAAAAAATGGCACAAGCATAAATTCCTTAAATTTAAACAGTTTCTGTTCTTTTGAATTAACTTTTTCAAGGTGTTACGGAATTTAACTAACATGCACGACATTGAGCATTTGACTTATCAGTTTTAAAGTTTAATAAACAAAATGCTTTTCATTTTTAAATTATCCTTTTTTCCGCCTTATGCAAAATTTTGGTTTCGGTGGGACCTTAAAATGCTTTCCGTTTCCGCGGTAGACAGATTTCCGGCTTATACAGAGTCCACCTTAGACAGAATTTACTGTATATATATTTTTCTCCTTCCAGTCTAATGACAGATGATTCATCATGCGGTTTTGATTACGATAGGGAAAATCGAATAAAATGGTTGAATAACAGCGTTGAATGGATGTTCAAAAAGTATTCGTTTAAATACTTATAATTCACCATGGTGTACAAAACATGAGTAGAGGAAACTTTATTAGACAAGGAAAGCATACATAATATAATAATTAAAAACAGTTATTAAATTGAGATGGTTACTATAAAGACATGGGTATTCCAGTACATATCACATAATAAACCTTTGAAAAATATAAAATCCGAATGAAACCGAAGTAAGCATTAACAAATGCGGTCTCATTCAATGCTTTTAAAAATATTGTACACATAAATAATACTATGAAACGACTCTTCGTGAAAAAAAATCCAGAACATGTTTTCTTACAAGCGTATTTACTACTAAATATCAATATTTTTCGCGAATATTTCATATAAAAATATAAATTCATACAAAATTGGATTAAATTACACATAAAATAAAATGAAAATTGAAATGTTACTTCTAGAGTTGATATTGATGCCAGCGATTTTCTAATTAGGTTTGAAGTCAACTGTATAGTAAGTACTGTTTACAGTTTTTTAATTAACTCAACTTTATTTTTTGTACGTAAAGATTGTAAGAAGTATTTTGTAATCGATATCACTGCCCTTTTTTTCCCCCTGTTTCTATGACTTAGAAACGAAACAAAGTAAATTTATATATTTATCAATAAATTTTATTTCGCGCTTGCTAACAAGCCTAATTTTAGCGGTGGATGTGGAATAATCGCGATCCAAATTAAAGAATTGTAAAGACAGTTTTTCGAACTTCATGAAATTCAAAATTCCCATTAAAATATTACAAAAGAGTGTTTTTTTTTTTTACTTCTTATGAGCATATTTTTTTTTCCCTCAATTTTTAGAGATTCAGAAAATTATATTTATTTATTTATTGAAGAAGAAATTTGATAGCGATCTAAAGCTAGAAGTGGAAGAGGGGTTGGGGGGGGGGGGCAGTATGGTTAGTTCTCAAAATATTTTTACCCTTCATAGAGTATTTATTCAAAATAACTGTTGATTAGTGATTCTCCGCTTCTTTTTTGAGCTCAACTTTTTTGAATAAAACAATAAATCGCAAAATTTTCATACATCTTTCTCTGGATATTCTCCATTTTACTAATAAATTTGTCTTGCCATGCAAAGTGTAGTTTGTAGCATTTTTGCTTTTGTAAAGATTTCCATTACCGCGTCACCAAGAATTGAAACTAATGAGTTGATGATATAGCTTGACTGTAATCGTACAACTGTCATCACAGAAAGAGAAAATTTATCGTGAGCAGGGGGGTGATTCTTTGAAACCTGAATGCTGAAGGAATAGCATACACCATCGTTTCACATACCGGCCCCATATATAACTGATTACTTACTATCTTGTCATTACTGTGCCTTGGGTTCTTTTCTACTACGCTACGTCCAAATCATTCTTTTCATACCTTTATTATTTCATCACAGATGGTAAAAATCTGTGGAACCACTATTAGAAGAAATTGGAAACTCAAAGGGGTTTTTCAGAAAAAAGAGGAAAGGACGATTTGCATTGTGAATGTCATCCATAACTAATTGAAAAATATTTCGTAGCTCTTCTCAATTCAAAGTAAGAGTTCTGCATCGGATCAGTAACGCGCTATTATCTGAACCCGACCGGACCCCCAGTCCAAGTCGGTCGGGTTGGCGCTATATTTTTAAGTTGCAGGTCGGGTTGGCTTTCATTATTTCGGATTGTCTTTTGACTTTTGCAGGCCGGGTTCGGGTTGATTGATTTTCAACTAAATGTCCAAAATATTTTTTTTTTTCATTCAGGTGAAAATCTATATATATTAGGGTTCCGGAAAATTGGATATATTTAGTGAACACTTTCATTTTCCAACACTTTTATATTTTTACTCTTTTTCATCTGAATAGTGGATACCACCAAATTTACAGATACATAACGTGCGTGAGCGCATAAGTTATTACAAAAACTTTTTTGTATGATGTATCAATAACGAAATGTTGGCAATATTTTTCATATTCCAAGAGAAGAAAAACAAGTTGGAATTTGTACGTCAAACGTGACAAATGATGTGCGTTCGTACTGTAACTAGTTTCATAAATAGTCAGATCTTGGTGCTATAGCTATTGCACTCTTATGTAAAAATGCCTGAATACAAAATTTATTACGATTATATATATTTAATTCAGTAATACGGAAATAATATGACTATATCTTAAATAGGACGTCATCACCATGGCAACCTAGAATCATTACCTATTGTGGGATATCATTGAATTAATTTCGTATGATAGGATTTAATAGAACGAAGAAAGCTTTTAATAATATCTTTTTAAGTTTTGATTCGACTTTCATAAAATTTGAAGCGACTCTACAAAATCTGGAACAATTATCTATATTAAATTTCAAACCATTCGGTTGGGTAGTTTTTGCGCTGCTATATGCGGGCAGGCGGACGGACCCGACGACGACTGTAGGTGCTACGTATTTATATAATTACATTTCCCCATAGACCATAATATAATGGAATACTTTTGAGTGTCTCTATAAACAAACTATGTACGCTACATACTTTATTTTTCAATAACGAACATGCATAGAAAATCTCAATAACATATATCAATTACAGAACAATCCAACTATATTAATATGTTTAACCACACTCACTAATCAGATACGTGATTCAATCAGTGGAAATAGTGTCATAATTGAAAGAAAAATTACAATGAATTTCATAAAATTTAAACAAATTAAAATAATTGCATTAAATAAAGCACTAATTTTGAAAGAACAGAATGCAAATTATTGAGAAAATAGTATTAAGTAATCTGTGTAAGTAAAATAACAATATTTCTTAGAAATAAAATATATTATTCTCCATTATTAATTCTCCAATGTAAAAAAAAAATAAATAAAAATAAATAAAAAATAAATAAATAAATAAATAAATAAATAAAAAAACATGTGAAATTGGCGCGCAATGCATAATTTAACCATACAGGTTTTGAAGGCTACAAAAAAATACCAAATTCGCGAAAAAAATGAAACTTCTAAAAAAAAGAACATCAGTCGCTCTAGATCTCCGATGAAGAAAGGTAACAGCTTAGCGCGAATTCCTTTGTGAATGAAAGAAAGGGGTGAAGCTCCTCCTCAGTAGGGTCGATGTAGCCTCAGGTTATCTTTGGTCAGGGCTGGCTCATCCCTTTGAAGCAATCCATGCTGACCTGTTCCCCTACCAGGAGTCATGTGGCCACAGAGGACAGAGTAAGGAGATTTTAAATTAGATCTCCATACTCTGTGCATGTGGTGTCAGAGGGAACATACTTTCAGATTGAGGGTGACAGATAACCGTAGAGACTGTGACCAGAAAACAGTGTTAAAACAATCTAAAAAATTTGTTTCTGTATTTCAGTATAAAGTCTCATTTTTGCAGTCATTGATAAAATATTATAATCTTATGTATGTTGTATTATACTGTCGTCTTGCGCAGTAGCAACGTGCTGCAATACAAAATATTATTTTTCATGAGTTCATGAAAATTGATTTTAGCTGAAAGAGTATTTTTTTTTAAAAACTTATTTTAAGGCGACTCACTACCTGTCATTTTGATAAAAAATGACAAAAATGTCAAATTTCATACTTTTTTTTTTTCTTTTAATGTGCCTTAGTATTCTTAGAGCATTCTGTCCTAATTTCCGAACGGTTCGATAAATAATAAAGGAGATATACCTAAGTCATAATGATGAAATTTAATGTCATTTATGTGTAAGGGAAATGTTTAAACTCATTTTTCTTGGTTCCCAAATTTTTATATTTACATTTTAATCGAAATGCTAAGGCTTCTTACAATAATTAAGCAAATTGTCTGAAATTTATTAAAAAGTATCTTTAGACCCTGTGTGGGATAACTAAGTACCAAATTTTTGATATGTTTGTAACTTTATAAGATCATTTATTTATTTTTTAAACATGTTATTTTCTCACTTTTTCCATATGCATTCACTAAATTTTTTTTCTGCTGATCTACTGGTCTCATCAAAAATCCGATACTTAGATTTATGGAAAAAAGGATAAAAATATCCATTCCCAAATATGAAAAATGAAAAAGAAGAAAGAATTTACAAATTGTTAATTTTTTTTTAATTCAATTTTATAAGAAATATTACTTCTATATCGAGAATTTAACACTTCTTATGATCTGTTATGACTATGCTTTATTCAAACATGAACCTAAAAATATAATATAGGTTATAGTTATAAAATAAAATTTTTTGGTACCGAGTCCCCTTAATGATATTTTACAGCTGAAAATGTAATACTTTTTCAGTATTTATGGTATTGTTATGGCTTCCATGAAGCGTGTAAAATATTTCCTTATTTTTTCTTTGTTTTTAAATATACCGTATTTTATGGAAGAAACGCCGCGGCGTTTACGAGTTTGAAGCTATTTTTTTGTCAAGTGCGGCGTTTACACCATTGTGCGGCGTTTACGATTTTTTTCTCGCGCGTGTAAAATGGGCTAAAATAAAAATTCATTAATCCCATGAATGTATTATTATAAGACTGTTCTCAAGTCCCCTGCTCAACAACGCGAAACTTTCTGACTTTACCGATTATAAAAACTGTGACATTTCGGATGATGATACTGAACCATACAGGTGGACAAAGAAAATTTACTACTCTTCCACTCAGATACTAACAACGTAACAACTCAGAGTTTGAGGGTTTCGAGTAGAAGCTAAAAAAGGTCTAAAGTGCATGCGACGTAAAAAGTGTGCTAAGTTGCGACAGCCACTTAAAAAAATGTTGTGTGCCTAAGGAGAGGATCCGCGTCCCGCGCTCTGGATGGTTTTAATGACAATCGACGGCTCCTTAATTAAAGAAATTACATAAAAATATTTAAAACCTGATTTAAATATTTTAAATAAAATTTTAGAATCCTAAATTATAAAAATGAGGCACGTTACCCTGTTCAGAAAACATTGATTAAAGTTAGGTCAATGAGACATTGTCGACAAAAGTAGCGTTCCCACAGGTGCGGCGTTTACGATATTTTTAAACTTATTTAGACCAATTTTGAGGAGTGCGGCGCTTACGACGGTTGCGGCGTTTCTTCCATAAAATACGGTACTCTATTTTGGCGATTAAAATATATATATATATATATATTTAGTGATTATAACAACGCTTTTGAGTAACATTAATGTTTTGAAATATAATTCAGCGACACACCCAGTATTGGAGGGGGATTATTGGAGGGGGATTATTTCCTTTTATCACTGTCCACAGTATCTGAAATATTCTTATAATTTCAATCAAGTGTGTAAAATGTTTATTTTCCTTTTTTAAGGTTCGTACTTAAAAAGTAAAACCGGAACCATTATAAGATCACTCTTGTGTCTGTTTGTCTGTCACAGCCATTTTACTCGTAAACTATGGAACGCAGAAAGTTCAAATTGGGAGAAGTAATAAAGTCTATTGACTCACATATTTTCAGCTTATTAAACATTCATAAATATATTTAGTAAAAATTCAAAAAGGCTAATTAAGCTGCTTGAAAAAAAAAAACTCTTTTATTTGCACATCGTGTAGGGCAGAGTTGGCGAACCTATGGCACGCGTGCCAGAGTTGGCACGCAAGCTAATTTTTCTGGCACGCGAAAAATTTAAATTTGGTAATCGGTATACAGATAAAATCCATTTTTTATTTCTGTTATAACCAATAAAATATTTTTACATACGTTCAGTACACAAATAATGCAATTATTTTTTGCATGGATTAACACATAATAATTTTCTTTTCCTGCAGCGTTTTCGCGATGTATTTTACCTTTCTATACGAATTTAAAAAGCTGTAATTTACAAATGAATTTAATTGACAGTCACTGCAATAAAGTGACAAATGAATTTAATTTAGCTATGTATATTTGTAAAAATAACAAAATATGAACTAGATATAAGGTTAGTTGGGGTAACTGGACCCACGAGGTAACTGGGCCATTAGGCTATTTTATAAAAAAACTGTCGATGTTTTTTAAGTTTTAGCTTTTGTGAACATGCCCCTTAACATCTACTTCCTAAAACAACGTGTGTCAACTCAATCACAACTCTCACTTTTCTGTGATAGGTTGTCAAAAGTTTACGTTTCTTTTTTTTTTAAACAACGTCAATATGGTTGAACTTCCTCGGCTTTTTATTAAAATCCTGTAAGTACTTTTATTAAACAATCCTTTTTTTTAAAGATTAGGCATACAACCACATTAATATTATTAGGTATCTATACATATTTACTTTATGTTTCAAATGTAAGCCCGGTGTCCAAGTTACCCCATAAATTTTTCAAGACGGGGTAACTGGGACATGTATCCGGGGTAGCTGGACCATGCTGGATCCAGTTACCCCAATAGTTATAAATAATGTTTTTGAGTTTCTCTTACTACAGGAGGTAAATTTCTTCATTGTTTTTTGCTCACAATAAAGAAAATTATGGAATACCTTATTAAAATTACATAATAAAATTTAAAAAAAGCATATTGGGTGGTATCAAACCAAATTTCTTGACCCCTTGAGAGGCAGTGATGCCATTATGTCATCACATAATTTTAATTCCTAATTGCCACATTGGCACCGGAATTTTATAATGAAAATTTCACCTGTATTAAGTACGCAGAAATATACTTTTACCTGTTTTCAAATAGATTCTCTTGTAAATACTGGTGTTATTAAATTATTTCAACATTTTACGAATGCAAGTATACCTTGCCTCTGAAAACGAGATAGCCAAACCTTGAAATTGTACGATACACAGGGGTCACATTCTATAGGGAAACTTTATTGTTTCTACCACTATTTTGAAAATAATATCTTCATCGCTCCTTTTCGAAGCGATAGCATGGGAAAGGAAAAAAAGCTGTCGTCAAATGACAAAAATCTCTTGTAACTCAATAAGTAATTTATTTATCAAAGAATGGAAAATGCTGTTCATTTCCAAATCGCTTCAATAGTCATACCTATTATTTTTATGCTATTATAGTTAAAAATGAGTCAGAAAATTTGTCAGAAGGTTTCGCTTTGATGAGCAGGGAATTTGAGAACCAGACATATTCCCAATGATTCTATTATGGCTGTTACTATTTTTACAAAACATATTGCCTACCTGACAGATCCTGGGAACAATTAAGCCCAGTTCTGGTCTGGCTCGACTATGTACGAAAATAAATAAGCAATGTAAGCCTGTTGCAGGCCCGGCCCGAGTCTGCTGAAAAAAAAATTAAACCTGGGCTCAGACACAATGTAACTGTCTGATGGGGATATCTACGCTGGACATGTTACATTTTTGTACTGATGTTGTCAAACTAGCATCGGCTCCTGCATCACATTTACATTTAAATCGGTTCTCAAGTGAACTGCTCAACAAGCCCGAAAATTTCTCACACATTTACTAACTCATTTTTAAACGTAAAGACATCACAAAATTGGCAGGGATGGAAACGATTTCTAATCGAAATGAGTTTTTCGTTTTTTGATAAATAAACTGATAAGTAGTGTCTATGAGCAACAATTGCTGATATTCCGTTTTCAATTGTGGTGTGCTTTTTTTTTTTATTATTATTTAACCATTTTTTTCCCATGTTATTTGGTGTATCTAAATTCTATAAGCATACGCAAGGCTACACAAAATAATTCGAGTTCATTTTCGCATATTGGTAGAAATTGCTTAAGTGCATTTTACACTATATATATACAGGGTTTAATTTGCGCCGGAGCTTACCGGAGAACAGCTCTGGTACTCTAGTGCTTTTAGTGATTATTTAATTGTCGAAATTCACATCAGCTCATAAATACTGCGCCCCGGAGACCTGCGGAACAGCGCTTCGGAAATACGGAAGCATAAATTATCTTTTTCTGTTCTTCCGATCTCCTATCTTTTGCGTCTTTCTTCTGAAGGCTTTACATATTTGATGTAGTGTGTCGCACACATAGGAGTATACTTCTATCTAGTACTCAAAAATATGTCTCAGTCCGTTTTCTGTCTCAGTATTTAAAAATGGCGACGAGGAATGCCGGAATTATTCGTAACAGTAACTGCCGTTTTTACTCGCTGCTTTTTGTTCATGTTTGTAAAATATTCTTAATGATCAACTTATTAGCTCCTCGCCTTGCTTAATTTGCACTGAAGCTCATAGGAACGCAGCTCCAGCACTTCTTAATTTTTAATTAATATTTAAATGTTAGTCGGAATCCACCAGAGTTTATAAACAATGCTCACAGAATCCCCGAGTGTTCTGTCGATACACAAAGAAATCCTTGGTGAATACGATGTTTGGAAATTTTCTCACTCCCCGATTTTATTACTTTTGCTCTCTTTATTTATTAGATTTCATTATATAGAAATGAATATTAGGTGCAGTCAAAATATATTTTGTTATATACGAATATAGATATATATATTCAGAATATATATATATTCTGAACAAGAAGAAATTGCTTTAAATTTTTTAAATACTGTTTGAAAAAAAAAAAAAAAAAAATTGTGTGTACAAGGGGGGGGGGGGTTGCACTAAAGTTTTTATTGTTGCAGAATGTTAGAGCTCAGGTACGTTTTTTGTTATAAATTAAGCCCTGTATGTATATATAGATAGATATGTATATCATATAAAAAGCTGCACTAAAGAATTCGGATATTTTTCTGCCTATAGATGGTAATTGCTGAAAATAGATTCACAAATGTGTTATACGTTTTCCAAATTATTTCTTAGACTCACCTTATTACAGAGTGAAATTTTGTTAGAGTATTCTGGATCTGTTGGAAAGTCTTTCATAATCTACATAAATGAATAAAATAAATAAAAAAAATACTGTTCGAGAACTTGACTATAAAGGTATCACATATCTGTTCCTTTTTTTTTTTTTTTTTTCTCCCTCTCTCTCTTTCTATTTTCTTTTTTGTTCCATTATCTGTAAAGCCTGGTTTTTTGTTCTACATTTTTTTTTTCATTTTATGTATATGATATAAATTTAATAAATCAATGGCATCGTTTATGGAGAGAAAAGGAAATATATATGTAAACTTAATCTAAGTAAGTAAAAAATAAAAAAGTAACAAAGTTTAAAAGCTTGGTAGCTAAATGTGTTTTGCTAATATACTTTGTTAAAGAAATTGGACAATTTGATTTTTTCATAAGATGGTAATTAACGAAATTGTATATAAGCTTGAAATACGTGCAAGCCAGTGGACCACACTGGATTTGACCAGAGAAAGATGATACTATATGAATTGAAAACTTTTTTGCCATTGTAAAAAAAATAGCTACTCCATCACTTATAACAAGTAGGGGGCACAACAAATTTTAAACTAACTGCATAAATATGTTAGTTTTATTAAATTTTGTTAGTATATTAGCTATTTTCAACTTTTCTGTCAATACCGATCGCTGTTTTTTTTTTTTTTTTTTTTTTTTTTTTAGTAAATAGCTTTAAAATTGTATACTTTGCATGATGTCACACCCGTCACAGCAGAAAAAAATTTCTTATACATTAAAATAATGAAAATTTATTATGAAAATTATGCATTAAGTTTAATCTGAATCTCTTTTATTAGAAAAAAATTGTTTTAATAACGAAAAATTAAAATATCCACAGGAATTGTAACAAATGTGTATGCTAGTGAAAACTCATGTCCGGAGAGGGTCACATCCGTCACAAGATTTTAATACATAAGTCCAGCCTTATAAGTGCACAACTAGATGCTTACTATAGAATATAATATACAAGGCACTTACCATTCATTTATAGTGACATACAAAATAATTCGGTTACAGTACTACCTATGGATCATAATTGCTGAAAAGATATTTTCCATTGTATATGCGTTTTTATTTTCCAACGTTGGTGAAAAATATTTAGGAATTCAGTTTTTCAATACTTTAACTTACGTAAGTATACTCGTATTTTCATGTAAATTACAGTCGCCCCCGTTTAAACGAATATCGGCGGTTCCAGAAATAATATTCGATTAAGCGGGGTATTTGATTAAACGAGGAATCATAGCTGTAATATTTAATGCGTACTAAAAAGGCAAATCATCTAAACCATCTTAAAACTATCTACGGTTTATTTAATTAACAACATAATAAATCGTTAATAGAATAACATAAACTAAAATAAATACGAAAGCTAATATAAAGTAAATACATATTAATTTAATGTCAGTAACATATTTTATATGGTTTACATCACACTTAATGCAGCTCGTTTAAATTGGGTCAAAACTTTGCTACTTCTAATTTATGTTACTTATACTGCCTTAAAAAAATCGTTTAAAGTGGTTTGTTTAAGTAAGTGAAATTTTAAAGGAGTAAATATCGGGTTATTTTCCGAATGAGTGCAAAATATCACAACTACCATCTCCAGTCTCGAAGTGACGGCGCATTGCCATTAAAGCCCGATTAACAGCATGAAGTGCTGGTGGGGAGATCAAGGTGGGGGAATCATTTGACCTGTCCGTTATATACCTGCCGGCCGCAATCATTGCAGGAAGAACTGGAAATTTGTTTTCAGCGTAAATGAGCCGAAAACGACAAAAAGTGGAAGGAAATTCCAGTTGAAACGTGCTTTCCGCGCCTATTTTCAAACATCGGTCAGACAGTGGTTATTCGATTAAGCGGACGTTCGTAAAAGGTTTTTGGTTTAAGCGGGGAAAATAGCATAGAACCAATAGAAAAAAATCGGTTCCGGAGGATTCTATTCAAATAAGCGGAGCATTCGATTATCCGTGACACGATTAAGTGGGGAGGACTGTATATAAGTATTCAGATTTACCATGGCATGTTCGGTATTGAAAATGAAATGTCTGGTATTTATAGTTCATTTACAGGGCACTCAAAATAATTCCATTACATTAGAATCTATGGGAAATAATCTTTTTAGTGTATTTTAATGATGTTATAATATTTTAAACATACTGAAATGAATACATAACGCGGTAGTGCATTAGAAGATTTACAAGATGCCTACTATATAAAATAGGGTGTGCATAGCATTTATCATTCATTTACAAAGACACACAAGAGCAGTGAGATGTCTCCTCCCGGAAGTTTTGAGATTTTGTGTTTTCAATAGTCAAAAATTGAAATCCCCCCCCCCCCCCACGGAGCCACATAAACCCCTCCCGGATAAAAGTGTCTGAATTCAACACTGCACAAGATAATTCAATTACAGTATTGTCTATGACAATTATTGCTGAACACAGAATTCTAAGTCTAATTTAAGTATTAATCTTAGAATTCTGTGTTGCTGAAAATATACGTTTTCACCTTTAGCAGGCTTTTTTAAATCTTAACAAAGATTTGCAATATTCCATTTTTTACAGAAATTCTAGAAATGATATGTAGAGCGCACAAAAGAACGGTCTATGGCTAAAATTCGTTTGCAATGTATTTTTATAATGCCGTAATGTAACGGAATTCTTAATTTAAATGAGATTAATATTCATTATTCAAAACCCTCCTCAAAAGGTTTTCCCCATAGGCAGTAATGTAACGGAATTCTTTTAAATGTCCCTGTAATGGAACTGCTTACGCACTTCATTTTCAATATCGAACATGCCATAGTGAATATCAATAACATATATCAATTTCATGACGATCTGACGGCATTTACGTGAGTTAGAGCTCAGACAGACCGCAGACATATCGAATACAAAAACACTTTTCAACTATGTTGGAAAATGCTAAAAAGCGTTATCTACAGATTTTTTCTCTCACATCTCCCGAGTAACTAACATTAAAATGAAAATGTTAATCTCTTCAAAGATTACGATCATTACATTTTTACAATCATTACATCAATTACATTTTTTCTATCTTAACCACTCTGGAGCATAAATAAATCTGCAAACTTGGCAAATTTTAATTTTAAATACCAGAAATTAATTTTTTAACACTTTTCAATGTAGTTGAAAAGTGATTATGCATTCGGCTTGTCTGTCTGCCATCTGTCGTAGCTCTAACTCGCGTAAATGTAGTCGAATCGTCATGAAACTAATATATGTTATTGATATTCACTATGGAATGCTCGGTATTGAAAATGAAACGTGTAGCAGTTACATTTTTTTTACAGGGACACTAAAAAAATTCCATTACATTACGGTCTACGGAGAAAAATCTAACTCAGTCCAACCCTGTTGACACACACAGTAATAAAAAAGAAAAGTGCCCAGTGAAACTAATGGCATTGAGCTCACAGACTATTCGCACTAATTGTATATTATACTCTTATTTCAAAGGGGCCGTTCAAATATTACGTAAGCACCTAAGGGGGGGGGGAGGGGGGGTTTGAATGATGCTTACGTAAGACATTTTCAGAATCTCTAACTTGTAAAAAAAAAAAAAAAAAAATTATAAAATTTCAAATTGAAAGAAAGAAAAAGCAAAAGAATATTATACTTGAAGTTCTGATGTCAGCTATTTTGACCGCACAAGGAAAACATAAACGATCTCTTTTATCTAGAGGTGACTGTTCATGTTTGATGCATGAGGGCTTATTATCTCTGAGAACTTACTACTATTTCCAATTGTGAGAATAGAATAGAATAGAATTGAATGGACCGATGCGATATGATGTATTGTGACAATATGAGTTTTCCGGGAAAGCTTCCAAAACGTAAGTAAAATTCTATCTTTTTTGTCTCCACCCCTCCTCTGTCAAGTGGTTGAACCCCATAACCATAGTGACCGACTGCTCTACTGTCTGGTGTCTCGTGAGTTTTGAAAACCTCTCAGTACAGATCTGCACGGGCCGGGCTCGGGCCTATTTTCATTCACGGCACTCGGTGCGGGCCCGGGCCATACATTTTTCTGAAGGCTCGGGACGGGCCGGGCGTAGTTACTACTCTTTTAGGGGCGGGACGGGTTCGGGCCTTACTTTTTTCCTGGGGGATCGGGCCGGGCCCATTTTTTTCTGTACAGAGCCGGGACTGGTTTCATTCCAAGTCTTCAAGGCCCAAAATTTTAAGTCCTAGTTTTGACGCAGCCCGTATGAAAATCATTGTCTCGGCGTAGCCTGATCCGTTCAAAGGTCAGTAAAATTAGGTCAGGCTCAAAAAATTTTGAAAAAAATGTACACATTTTTAAATCGCTATTATTCTACTATTAAACATTCAAATTTATTCTTTTTAAAGAATAGTAGATTTCTACGCTTATTAAAATATAGCTAAATGAAAATATAAGAAAACATGTGAGAAGGAACCTGTCTATGACGAAATCCTGTTATAAACTGAAAAACGTGTTGATCCATACAAAATTAATATACGTAAGAATACAATAATACGTACAATAATACGTAAGAATAGGATATATAATACATTTAAAACTTGCTAAGAAGGGCACTTGTCTATAACGGATTTTTTTCTTTTTTATGCAATTCCGTTTTAGAAGATTTTATTGTATAGCATTTTTCAGATTTTTAGCACTTCAATACATGGAATATGGATTAACAATATTAATGAGAACGGATTCATTTACATACAAGAAATAGAGATTGATTAAAAAAAATAAATGTCGCAGCCTGCGCTACTTATATAAAATTGAAGATTATAAACATAAAAAAATATTTAAGACATATTTTTGGCCAGAACTCCTCGTACGAGACAAATCTTTCACCAAATCGACATAAAAATCAATGTTTTGTAGAAATTCAATCGGGCCGGGCCGGGCTCGGGCCGAACTTTTAACTTTTTTATCGGGCCGGGCCAATAATTTTTTTGTACGGGCCGGGCCGAATTTTTTTCTCTATGAGTCGGGCCGGGCCCGGGCCTGGAAATTTCGGCCTTTGCAGACCTCTACCTCTCAGTACTGCAGTGTAGTGGTGTTTAAAATAAATAAATTCAGAAATATGTCTTCATTTCGAGAAATCTTGTATAAAAAGCTTTTTGAAAGTTTCAAAAAGTCTGCATCAGATAAACCTTTGAAGGATATCCAATGTAAAACTAATGATGTGCGGCGGCAGTACAAAAAGTCTTCTAAAACTGACAGAGAGTTAGAGGTATTAGTGCTAAAAAGAATTGAGGACGAACTGCGTAAGGCAACCAAAAAGAAATCAGTCTTTCTTGATTATTTTATGAAGGTAATTATAATCAATTTATTCTTAAAATTTTAAATATATTTTATCATAACTTTAAGTTTACATAATTACCTGTAAAAATTGGAAAAAAGATAGATAAGATAAAATGACCGGGTAGCCTTGGCAAAACATAGTCAGTATGGGAATAAATAAAGACCAAAAAAACCGTCAAAAAACGAGTTATTACTTTCTAAATATGGCGTAGCCAAGCTAAGCCTTATTTTTTCTTTTCAAATAACTCAAAAATTAATGCATCCATGGGGGAAAAAAATTAAAAAATATGTTAGTTTTGTAGCAGATAATCCTCTAACTGTTTTCAAATTTTGAACCTTGCTAAAAATGAAATGTAACCCAATTGAATTGAAACCAATGTATCTCAGATTCAAAAACAGATAAATAAGGTTTCCAGTGATCTCAAAAAAGGAAAAACAATCCTTAAAAAGGAAACGACAAAATGCTGAATACCAAAGAAAACATCGAACCACCAAACGAACAAAGCTTGGAGAAATCTGCCATGATAATCCAGACATAAAAAAAAAAATAGCTTTGAGGGAATCAGTAGGATGACCAAGTTTAAACAACCATTATTACTTAAAGCAATAGCAGACATAGCTATTATTGGAAGCGCTGCAGATGCAAAAAGAAGAAACCAGTCCGAAGTGTCAAAACTCTCGATGACTTGACTGCAAAACTGAAAAAGGTTGGTTTTGCAATAAGCAGGAGTAGAACATATCTTCGTTTGCTTCCAAAAAATTCCTCAACCATCGAGTGTCGAAGACATGTCACCACATTGCCGATAAAACTTTCTTGGATTCTGGCTGATTATCACCGATCTCACATTGATACCCAATTTGCAGTAATATCCATCCATTATTTAGAAACTTTAGCTTCAATTTTTGGACCCATGCATGTGTTTCTTCTTTCACACGATGACAAAGCGCGTGTACCTTTGGGAATTACAGCAGCCAATAAACAGGCTATGATACTGATGCATATGGAGTATCACGTATCCTTAAGCGATCACGACTGGGTCATCGCTGAACGCCGCAAACTTATCCCATGTGTTTACGCTGGTATTGTGATTGCTCCTGGCATGGCAGGTCAAAGTAAAGCCATACATAGGTTATTCTGGTCCAACGTTAATAGCTATAAGAAGTGGGAAACACAGTTCTTCCACAGCAAATACTCATGCTCAGGATTTTGAAACTTTATTAATACTCAAAGATTTTGAAAAATTAGTGAAAACAGAAGAGGGTTTCATCAAACCTGTAATCATAGTAACGGTTGATGGAGATCCAGACAAGAATCCGCACTACCAGAAAGTTATATCGTTTGCTATTAACCATTTCAAAAAGCATGATTTGGATGGAATTTTCATAGCGTGCAATGCTCCTGGAAGAAGTGCATATAATTGAGTAGAAAGGCGAATGACACCACTCAGTCGAGAACTGTCTTGTCTTATACACCCTCATAACCATTATGGTTCTCATCTCGATGAGAACGGTCGCACTACTGATGAAGAAATGGAGCAAAATAACTTAGCATATGCTGGTAAAACTCTCGCAGATATCTGGAACTCATTAAACATTGACAGTTATCCCGTTACTGGCGCCACATATGTTGATTCAGGCAGAACCAGAGTCTTTTGGTTACTACTTGGATTGGTATTCGAAGCTCGTACAAGAAAGTCAATACTTGCTGCAAATTGTAAAATGCGAAAAAAGGAATTGTTGCTCACCTGAACGTAGTGGATTATTTCGTATATTAAAAGGACGATTCATTCCTCCTCCGATTAAAATGATACAATCGTCAAATGACATCATTGCAAGTGAAGAGGGGGAATTTATAGATTTAAGTCTCCGTCTGGCCTTAAATCTGAATTGTACAGAAAAGGGATTTTTAAAGATGCTGTATGATTATTTTTTCTCTTCCATAAAGTTCACGCATTTATCCGCAAGAACTTGTGGAAGTTGTGCCCAATATCATGCATCTCAGAAGTCAGCAAACAGACACAAAAAAATTCAACAGAGTGAAAAAAGCGAGAAGGACTGCCTTATACGACTATTGAGAATTGCTGCTCGTCGAGCAAATGAACTTATGCGCTTCGTAAAATTCGTGGAAGATATGGAAGATGTTGAGTGGATCAATGAAGATGAAGTTGATAAAGATTGCATCCGAATAGTAAGCGATGAAGATAATCAAGTAAAACTGGAAACCAATATCATAACAGATATGGAAAAATGGCTTGAGCAGCCGTGGTCAGCATCGGAATAGATATTGTCATGTTCAAATTTAAATTTTTCAAATGGCTAAGTTCTTCTAAAATTGTGATCTAAGAAATTTTCTTAAATAGAATTGTAAAGAAATAAAACAAGCGTTTATTATTATTTAGTAGTTATATTAGTCGAGAAAATTTTTTATAATTTGTATTGTGTCCTAATTTTTTTTAAGTAGGGGGGGGGGGGGGGGGGGGTGTTCCAATTTTCTTACGTAATTATTAAGGGGGGGGTTCGCGATTTCCTTATTTTTGCTGACAAGGGGGGAGGGGGGGTCAAAAATAGTCAAAAACATGCTTACGTAATATTTGAACAGCCCCAAAGAATAATGCCTTTCGAAAAATAAATTAAGGGGGATTAGCCTCCTCCCTATTTCACATCTTTATACTTAACCAATGAGCCTCCAAATCTCATCAGGGAAACGCCTTATCAGAATAAATCGGTATACCAAATTTGAAGCAAATCGGATAGAAAAACCCACTTATCTAAATTAAGGGGATATTACTCCCCCCCGATCCCCCCTTTATACTTAAACAATGAATATCCAAATCTAATTAGGGAAGCGCTTTATCTTAATAAACCGGTATACCAAATTTGAAGCAAATCGGATAAGAAAACCCATTTTTCTAAATTAAGGGGTATTAACCCCCCCCCTCCCCCCGATCTATCTTCCCTTTATACTTAAACAATGAACCTCCAAATCTAATCAGGAAGCGCCTTATCAGAAATAACCACTATACCAAAACTGAAGCAAATCTGATAATTCTGCATGAAAAACCCATTTATCTAAGTTAAGGGGTGATTAGCCCCCCGTACCCCCCCCCTTATACTTAACCAATGAACCCCAAAACTAATCAGGGAAGCGTCTTATCATAATAAACCGGTATACCAAATGTGAAGCAAATCGGATAAGAAAACACATTTTTCTAAATTAAAGGGGTAGTACCCCTCCGATCCCCCCTTTATACTTAACCAATGAACCCCCTAAACTAATCAGGGAAGCGCTTTTTGAGAATGACCCTAGAAAAATTTTTGAAGCAAATCGGATATTTCTATTAAGAGTTATCGCGTTACGTACGTGCGTACTTAAGTACATACATACATATGTACGTACATACGTCTGTGGGCCTGTGAGCTAAAAACTGAATATTTCACTTTTTAAAATTCTATAATTGAAATCGTGTATACTCAGGGGCTATACTTCTAAGTAAAAAAATATTTTCTGAAATCCATAGCAAAATTTTTAAAAAAGTTACAGAAAAGGGGGGGGGGGGATCCTCTATTTTTTTCCCAGGTCGGTTTAAATCTGTTTTCGGTCGGGTCAAATTCAGGTTAAGTGTAGATTCCTGCAAGTTCGATTCAGTTAACGCAATTTTTCTAAAGTTAATTCAGTATTTTGTTCCTGATTAAAAACTATGATTATGATAATAAACATAAATGGGTGAATTGTTTTCTAAAGAGACTACTATGTTTTTTCTCTCATCCTGTGACAAAATTTCCATTTTTTCGCGATCCTCTGAAAAAATTCTCGTTTTTTCCGCGGCCAATTGACGAAATTCACGTTATTTCTAGCAGCTCTTTGACGAAATTAGCGCTTATTTGCGGTTTTTTGACGAAATTCGCGTTTTCTCTGCGGCCCTTTGACGAAATTCGCTCTTTTGCGATCCTTTGACGAAATGCGTGTTTTTCGAAAACACTTCGATGAAATTTGAGGATTTTAAGCAGCCTTTTGATAAAATTCTTTTTTTTTCACGATCCTCCGATGAAATTCATGTCTTTTTGCGATCTTTCGACGAGATTTGCATTTTTTCCACAGACCCTTGACGAAATTCGCGTTTCTTCTGCGACCTTTTGACGAAATTCTCATTTTTCCAGCGATCCTTTCACGTGATTTGCGTTTCTTCAGCAACCCTTTGACGAAATTCACGTGTTTCCGCACCCTTTCGACGAAAGTCTTAATTTTTTATAGCAATCATTTGACGAGATTTGCATTTTTTCCAAAATACTTTGACAAACTAGCGTATTTTAAGCTGCTTTGTGACAAAATTCTTTTTTTCCACAAACTACCGACGAAATTTACGTTTGCATTCGCGATCCTTCGACGAAATTTGTGTTTTTTACGATGCCTTTTGACGAAATTCATGTTTTTTTCTAGTGCTCCTTTGTCAAAATTCGCGTTTTTCCTCAGCCTTTTGACGAAATTCGTGTTTTTTAGGGTTTCGTTCATCTGACGAAACCCTATTCGTCTCACTCCTTTGTCCGTCTGTCTGTCCGTCACAGAGTCCGTTCTCAGAAACTATACACGTTAGTGACTTGAAATTTCGGGTACTTATAGCTGAACACCTCACATCAAACAACAAATCATAAAATTTTTAAAAAGTCGGTAATTAACCGAATTACGGGCTAATTAACTTCTAAAATTAACCAATCAACCTTTTGAACGCAGCTATGAACGCACCTTCTCCAAATCAGCGGAGTTTCTCCTAAGGGTTGCCAGTAAAATGAGCGGGTGTATGGTTACCACGAAGGAAATTAAGCGATAAATGAAGTGGACATTTAAAAAGCGAAATCGCATCTCCCAAAGTATTGGTCCTAAAATTCGTAAAAGGTACAGAAAGACGCGCAAAAAAATTCTACTTTATTTTGGTATAAAGTTCAAATTTCTGCGTTGGGTATAACGCAAAAAATCCACTAAAAATCGATCGATAAAAATTTAATTTCTGTATTTGAAAAGACAAAGAAAAGAGATTTCATTTCAGCGGAAAGCAGGTGTTGTCATCTTTCAGACATATCGGCGCTGGAGAAATTTAAGCAGAGGATATTTTAATACGAAATTTAAACTTTTTAAATATTAAATTTTTAGATTAATTTGTTTTACATCCTGACGTAAAAATTTTCGCTGATTTCATACATACCCAGTTCAAACTCCTAGCTTAATTAGAAGCTGAGATATTAATTATTATTTCATTAATTGGATCATTGCTTTAAAACTTTCCTTTCAACGGGTTTTTAATCTCATCAGACATGACGACGCACTTGCGGTTTTTATTTTAATACGAAATTTAAACGTTTTAAATATTAAATTTTTTTATAAAACTTTTTGACATCCGGACGGGAAATCTCTCGCAGATTTCATACATACCCAGTTCAAAGAGCTAACTTAATTAGAAGCTGATATATTAATAATTATTTAATTAATTTGTTTGATTTCTATATAATGCATAGATTAAAATGGAGGCATGTGCTTTTTTAACGACGTTTGAAAGGAATATTAAACGAAACCCTTTGTGCGATCTATGATCACACTTACCCACTTGTTCTAGAAGAACTAATACAAAATTCGCTTTTTTTCTCCCGCAACACTTTGGCGAAACTCGCATTTATTACGCGACTCTTTGACAAAATTTCCCTTTTTCCCGAACCTTTGACGAAATGAATGTTTTTACCGCGACCGTTTCGCGAAATTTGCGTTTTTACGCTACCCTTTGACGAAATTCGTTGTTTTTTCTAGCTGCCCTTTTACAAAATTGGAGGTTTTTGCCTCAGCCCTTTGACGAGATTCATGTATTTTTCAATATGTCCTTTGAAAAAATTCGCATTTTTTTCCACAGCCCTTTGGTGAAATTCGCATTTCATCCGCGACCATTTGACAAAATTATCATCTTTTCGCGATTCTTTGAAATTTGCGTTTTTTTCCAGGGCCCTTTGACGAAATAAGTGTTTTTCTTGGCGACAATTTGACAAAATTCGCGTTTTGCACCTGAGCATTTTGTAAAAATTCGTGTTTTTTCTACGACTGATTGACAAAATTTGCATTTCTTTCTCAGCCTTTTGGCGAAATTCGCATTTCTTCCGCCACTCTTTGACGAAATTTGAATTTTTCCGCGACCCTTTTAGAAATTTCGCGTTTTTTTTCCTAGATACTTTGAAGAAATCAGTGTTTTTTAAGCAGCACTTTGATAAAATTCTTTTCTTTTTCCACGATCTTCCGACGAAATTCACGTTTTTTAGCGATCCTTCGACGAAATTTGAGTTTTTTACGCTGCGTTTTGACGAAATTCGTGTTTTTGATAGTGGTCCTTTGTCAAAATTCGCGTTCTCGTGCCGCAGCCTTTTGACGAAATTCGTGTTTTTTTATAGCGACCCTTTGACAAATGATTCGCGTTTTTTTCTGCAGCCCTTTTGTGAAATTCTCATTTTTCGTGATCTTTTGACGAAATTTGCTTTTTTTGTACGGCCCTTTTACGAAATTCGCATTTTTCGCGATTTTTTGAAGAAATTTGCATTTTTCTGCGGCCATTTGACAAATTTTGCGTTTTTTTAGCAGCCTTTTGACGAAATTCGTTATCTTTTCCTGATCTTTCGATAAAATTAGCTTTTCACTGCGGCCCCGCATTTTTTTCTAGCGGCCCTTCGACGAAGTTCGCATTTTCTCCGCAAGACTTTGACGAAAGCATAAGCAGTTTTTAATATCCTTACGATAGCATTTTTTAAGCAGCATTTTGACTAAAATATTTTTTTTTCACAATTCGCCGACAAAATTTCCGTTTTTTCGCGATCCTTTGACGAAATTTGCGTTTTATATCCGCGGTCCTTTGACGAAATTCGCTTTTTTTCTGCAGTCCTTTGGCGTAACTCTCGTTTTTCGCGGTGCTTTGACAAATTTTTTTCCTTGGCCGTTTTACGAATTTTGTCGTTTTTCCGCAGCCCTGTGACGAATTTCGCGTTTTTCCCGCGGCCCCTTCTAGAATTTTTCTACTTTTTTCGTGTCATGCGAAAAATTCACTTTTCCATGATCCTTCGACGAAATTCGCGTTTTTCCGGCGATACTTAGACGAAATTAACTTTTTTAATTCAGCCTTTTAACGAAATTCACTTTTTTTTTATTGGGGTGGGGGGAGGGGATCATTTGAAGAAATTTACGGGTTTTCTGCGATACTTTGATTAAATGCGCTTTTTTGCGATCTTTTGACGAAATTCGCATTTTTTCCGAGATACTTTGATTAAATTCGCTTTTTTGCGATCTTTTGACGAAATTCGCATTTTTTCCGAGTTACATTGACGAAAGTAGTGTTTTCTAAGCACCCCTTTGAAAAACTTCATTTTCTTCATGATCCTTCGACGAAATTCACATTATTTTCGCGATCCTTTGCAGACCTTTGAAGACCCTCGCAGACCTTTGAAGAAATTCGTGTTTTTTCTAGTGGCCCTTTGGTAAAATTCCCGTTTTTCCCCGAGTCCTTCGGCAAAATTCACTTTTTTTTTGCGATTCTTAGACAAAATTGTCTTTTCTCTGGAATCTTCGACGAAATTTGCGTTTTTTCCGCTATACTTCGACGAAGTTGCCGTTTTTTTTTCTTCGGACGATTAACAAAACTCATTTTTTTCAGCGATCATCTGTCAAAAATCGCGTATTTTTTTATCCCGAATTTTCAGACTGATGATCGATTTTAAAGTGTTTTTGAACCGGAAGCCGTAAATTTTCGGATAATTGGGAACAGAATCATCTTTGCACATACTACTGAACAAAATAAAATAATTACTTTTATTTAAAAAGACATATTTTGCTCTCTGTTCCATAAATAAAATCCGCTACTTAAGTAATGTTTTCAACCAAGGTCATAACTTGCTAGTCAGGATGTGTGTGTAGGGGGGGGGGGGGTCGTTTTGATTATTTTGGTAGGCTTAATCAAAACGGATTACCCATTCGGCTAAACAAGCTGAAGCCTAGGGTTTTGGAAGGAAAAGGGCCCGGTGCTAAGATTTTCTTTCAATTTTTTTTTCGTTTTTTTTTAACCATTTGGGAAAATGGTTATTATCCTCTGTCAGGGTAGGAAATCAAAAACATATCTGAAGCGTTTATTGGTTAAATCCGCATTTTATTCGTTTTCTGATAGGTCTATACAGTAATCTGTATTCTCCCTTTACTTTCAACTGAGATGGATACGTCTGTTGCCACTATGACAAAAAAGTAATAAAAACTATAAAAAAAAATAACTCGGAAAGAAATTGAGATACAGCTTTCAAACAAATTGCATTTAAAAGTACATTTTTTTCTCTATACTACAGTGTAAAAAGTAATATTGTGGAATGTTTAGAATTTAAGAATGAAATTTCATTTAAAATTGGTCCAGGAATATTAATGTTTAATCCATGGCGTACGTAAGGAATGACCAGCTCCGCAGAAGTTTAAAAATGTACAGTACCGAAAAATGTAATCCATGGTGTACGTAATGTAGGATCAACTCCGTGCGATGTTTTATGTCTTAAATGTTAGTCTTCGAAAGAATCATTCTCCAAATGGTCGTTGTAATTTGTTAAATTCCATTTTATTCTTCTTCTTCTTTTTTTTTTTTTTTTTGCGGAGTCTTGGAATTTTTCGGCTACCAGTTTGTGATTAATTTATTACAGAGGTGACTTTTATTATCGTTTAAACTGCTGATGAAACATTCTTCCAATTGTGTATAAATCAAGCTTTTGTTTTATAAGGGGCTGTATATATATATATATATTTAAATATGAATTTTTTTATATGGCCCCTGGTCCCTAATACCTTATATTTACAGAAATGTTGTTCTACATCTAGGATTGAAATAAAAAAAATCCCCACTTGTCATATTATGACACTTTCAGTTTTATGAAATTTTAATGTTTTTTAACTACACTAAAAGTATTTCTTTCCTTTTTTAGTACCAGAAAACACTGAAATATATCATTTTGAAGGAAGGGAGAGGGTGCCCAAAGAAAACTAGCCTAGGGGTAAGAAGGTAGTTCAAGGGTGATTCTGAGTAAAATATATATATATATATTTCTGAAATTCCCAGCAAATTTTCTGAAAGTTACAGCGGAAGGGGGAGGGAGGGAGGAAATCCACTCCCAGCACTAAATACGTGTTTTTTCCGCGGCCCTTTGACGAAATTCGCGTTTTCCGCGATCCCTTGACGAATTTTGAGTTTTTCGAGATATTTTGACGAGATTTCCGGTCCTTTCGGGATCTTTTGACGAAATTTGCCTTTTTTCGCGATTTTTTCGAAATTTGCGTCTTTTTCTCGATCCTTTGACGAAATTCACGTTTTTTTCTGCAAACAATTGACAAAATTAATTTTTTCGACGACCATTTGCCGAAATTCGTGATATTTTTTATGTCCGAATTTTCAGATTGATGATCGAATTTTATAAACTTTCGAAAATGAATGCCTTAAATTTTCGGAAAATTCGGAACAGAATCGCCACTAGGTAGTTTATCCGCAACCTCCCCCCCCCCCCTCCCCCTTTCCGTCCGCGCCCACACTATAATAATAATCAAATACAGAAACTCTTGAATAACGGGCACGTCGGGAGAGTGTAATTTGTCCGCTATTCGGAAGTGACTGCTATTGAGAAGTAAAAATGCACAGATATATAATTGTTAGGCATAGGGGAAAATGTACTTTAATAGAGGTGTCCGTTATCAGGGAGGGCCTGTCATAGAAGTTTAACTATACTTACAGAAGTAGAGGACAAGTTCACTTGCCATAAAACCTTTGATTAAAAAATAATTATTATTTTTATTGTAATACAAATGCTGATTAGGAATTACTGACAGGCTTTTTAAAAAATACCCACGAGCCTTTGCCTGATAAAAAACTTATTTTACAACATTAAAAATAAACATACATTAAAAATAAATAAACAAATAAATTCCTATTCAAATTGCAAACTTAAATGATAATTGAATAATTGAGTATCCATTTTCTTGTAGCAACAGTTCGAATATACTACATACATTCTATACAGAAAAGAAATAGAGCAAAAGCATCAATCAATCAATCTTCAGCGCGTCCTATGAAACCCCGCCCTAACAAAAGGGTTGCCGAAAACTTTAAATCGCCGAAATCAAATCGCCGAAATCTCGCCAACATGTAATCTCGTTAATATCATGATAAAACACCGATAAATTGACTAAATCTACGAAATATAGTTGCTGTTCATAAAAGATATTGAAGCTTGGTACTAACCTGAATTTTCGAGACCGAAATTAAATTTTTTGGAGCCTATTTACCAGCATTTAAAATTGAAAACGTACAGGAAAAATGTTATATGGAATATTATTTTTACTTCTGAAAGGCAGATGGCAGCACCAGCAAAAGCTAATTTCAATAATTCGGAATGTGAACAGGACATATGTAATAATGTGAACAGGATTGATTTTACTACATCTAGTTAAAAAAATTTGAAGATTATTAATTATTTGCTGAATATATAACAAAATAAAACATGTTAAATGAAAATTTAGATATTATATTTCACTAAATGCCAGTTATAAAGAATATGTATCAATCTTTTCATTACGAAGATAAGAAGTAAAAATCCATAGTCAAAAACTGGAGGGTACACGTCCCCCTTAAGAAACTTTAAAAATATGTATATCGTTCAAGTATACCCGAAAAGGAAACTTTTCAGTAACAACTTAGTTTGTTATTTCAGGATCGAAAATATTCATTAGGGGCTGTACATATATATCGTTATCCCTTTAGGGGGTAGAGGAGGTCTCTCACTTGATATCGCTCTAGCGGAGGGTTTGTCTTTTGATATCATTATCATTTTTGATTGCAACCAATTTCTTTTGTAACTTTTTTGTTACATCAATATAGTCTGTTACTATTATTATTATTGTCTGTTATCTATTTTTATGAAAATACGAAGTTATTATTAATGATTATTAAATCATTTCAGTCCAAAATACATTATTTTCCAATGTTCTCCATTCCTATTCTTCTGCGATATACACATAAGATAAGGTTCGTTATTAGAGAAACTAGGTTTGAAATTATACTTCCCACACAGGAACACTTTCATCTCTGGAACTAGGCATTCCCCCGGAGCATTGAAACCTTCCCCCCCCCCCTCCGGAAGATTTGAGATTTTATGCCTTTAATGGTCAAAAAGTGCCCTTTCCCCCCGGAGGCCACAGAAATTCGTCCCGGAGAAAATGTCCTGAAAGAACACTGTCTGAGACGCGTCGTAACATCTTCAGTGCATCGCACAAACATCTATCATAGTATTCATTCAGCACATAGTATCACATTGTGACAACTATGCGATCTTGCTCTGCTAGTACTGCACTGTAGTGAGTGCTTTATAGAAAGCAAACCCAGATGCAAATGGACTTTACCCACGAATGGCAACAGCCACACCTCTG
>OZ010798.1:132940704-133002796 GCA_963932465.1 Maratus speciosus | reverse complement strand
AGTTTCTTAAGCTTTATCTGTGCGATAAGTGAAAAAAGGTGCCAGGTCCTATCTCCATCTGAAATGCTTCGTAATAATGAGTAATAGAACTTACAGACAGAAAATTTTTAAACTTACACTAGAACTTTTAACAAGAAAATGTTTAAATGAATATGCAAATGAAGCATGCAGGTATCAAATGTCGATCTAAGTGCCTATCAATATGTCTAGGACAAGGTTGGCGAACCTTTTTTAGTATGCGTGCCAAAAATTTCAAAATTATTGGGTACCAACATTCTAACGTGCCAGAAACATTTTATTAGATAAAATCCAATAATTAATTTTTAAAGAATTTTTACTCAAATATTTTTACAGTTACACTAAACTCGATTCCTAAGTTATTTATTATGCTGTATTTACTCAATAATATAGCCATGCCGTGTTAATAATCTCTAAATGAGTTTTTCTTTTATTGTATACTTCCGAATCAGATAATTTTTGTTGTAGAAACAAGTTCAATAGATACATATTATTTATAGCAACAATTAAAATTAAAATTTCAAAATTGTAACCTAAATATAATAAAACTTAAAATACTTAAAATCCTGAACTTAAATGAAATAAAACCTAATCTGAAGTAAAAGCGTGTCAATTAGGTATATTATATGCAAACTATGTCTTTAAATTCAATTCTCAAAAACCTTTGAAATTTCATAAAGAAGCAAAATGATTTGGAAAACTATGTTGAATGGTTTGGCGAGAATATGACTACAAGGCGCTTTCATTGAAATTTATAATACCTTAATTCATTCAAAATTTGCGGATTATTTTAAAGTAAATTATATACCTATTATACAAACTATACTTTTTGTTAAAAAACATAAAATGGATTGTTCTCCATAAACTGAATATGATCATAATTTTTTTCACGTGCCAGAGAAGTTTTCTGACGTGCCAAGTTCGGCACGCGTGCCATAGGTTCGCCATCCCTGGTCTAGGAAAACGCCTAATATGGACGTATTTATTCATTTTCAATAGGCGAGCATCTAGGGAGAAAACGCAACGAACTTCTTCAACAGCACTTTGAAAATTCGCTTTTTCTTGCAAATCTTGTCAAATGGTATATAAAAAAATTTTTTATTTTGGAAAAGTGATGCGAAACAGAATTAAAAAATAGTCGCCTGTGGCAGCTTTGCTACTAAATTAGAATTTTATTTCTCTTTCTTCTAAGTTTTTTTTTTTAATATTGCATGATATGAAAACAGTTCAAAATATTCCCCTAATTAGTCCTACTTCTTTTTTGTCAAAAAATACAAAGATAACATCTGCTTTTTTTAAAATCTTCTTTCCCCTAAGCATATCGTAAATTCAAATGATCTTTAACGAAATATCCTGCTGCCCGCCCCTTTGTCTCTGTCCCTCCCTCTCCTTTCATTCATACCCCAGGTAGCACAAAGATATCGGCCAATATCTCTTGTATATCAAAATTGTATATTTAAAACTTCTCGTACGAACAATTTTTAATCCTATCGATGTAAAAATCCATGTTTTCTAGTTTTTAGTCCCTAGATTTTAACAATTTTGGGGGGCCGGTCGGGCCAAGACGGAATCGGCCCGAACTTTTAAGTTTTCTACCGGGGCGGGTAGTTGATTATTTATCTACGGCCGGACCAAACTTTTTTTCTGTGGATGGGACTGGACAGGGCCTGGAAATTTCGGCCCGTAGAGACATCTAGTTTGGCTGTTTCTAGTTACCATCCAACAAAGTTTAATATAAAAGACTTCTATATAAAATCAAAACCAAAATAATTCAAGCTTACGCTCAAATATTTTCTCCTGCGCGATACATTTGATACGAAAAGTAGAATTGCGTCATCTTTACAACCAACCAATCTTACTTCCGCAGAGTCGAGTCAATAGTCAATATGTCAACTCATCAATCAAGTGAGTCGACTCCTCAAAATGAGTGGAAATGGCCATCCCTATCGCAATCGCTGCTGCATGACTTTAATTACAATCGTCGACAAAGACGATGTTACAAGATTTTTATATCATAATAACCTATTTGCAAATAGAAATCGTTTACTTTTATATAAAACAAAATCTTTAAATTATACTGGTATGAGTTTTTTAAATTTATTGAATTATTTTTTTTTTTTCATCTATTTGTTATACAGTATACTCTCGATGTCTCGAAGTTGAAGGGACGCTAAAAAAATTTCGAGATAGCGAGTTTTCGAAATAACAAGGTCATAACTAAAACAAAAAATCACGTATAAACACAAGATACGGTATAATATTATAAAAATTAGAGTCATGATAAATGAGAATAAGTGTAAATATGTAACGATTGTTGACAATAAGTCTAAATACAGGATGATAATTTTAATTTTCTTAAATAGTAGAAAATAATTACATTAAATGGAAAAGAATTAGTAAATACATAAATAAATTTACATTGCTAGAATTTCTTAAAATCCAGTATCGTGGCCTGGCGACTTTTCTCTTGAAATTATTCTTCAACCAATTTTTCTGTTCGAAAAATAGCGGTAAAGTCATCGTTTTCCACTTTTTCCGCGCATTGCATACAAAAATGGCATCCATATGACAAGGAAACACGTGTTTTTCCCTTTGTTTGCCGTTCAAGTGACCTGATGGAAATATCGGAATCGTCCCACGCACCCTGAACCCTTACAGAGATAATGAAGGGTGTGACAGATTCTTGGAAACACCTCTATTTTCTTCGACACAAATGGACGGTGATTTTTTCGGAAAAATTTATTTTTTACTTCGAAAAATATTCGACATAACAAGGTTTTGATTGAAAACTCTTCGAGATAAGAATTAAAATTAACATTAGATGAATATGTAATATCAAGGGGGACAATAATTTTTCGATATATCAAGGTTTTCGAGATATCGAGAGTAGACTGTATCTCTTTTCATCAGTGTTTCAGAACATTTTTGAACGGATCAATCATGCAAGGAAGATTTATGGCAATTTAGTTTTAGAACAACTTGCGAATTCGCCCGAAGTTCGCCATCTTGTTTCTTTGTTGGTCATTTATAACCACTTTATGATTAATTTAACAACATAAACAACAACAAAAATAAATAAAGAAATTCAAATAAAGAAATTTAAAATCGGCGATGATCAACAAAGAAACAAGATGGCAAACTCCAGGCGAAACCGCAAGTAGTACCTTAGTTTTATTAAATATATATTTCGTAAAATACTTTGCCTATTCATTGTTGGCGGGAAAGGGTCTATTTAATGTATCAATGTAACTTTTCTCACATTTTGCAGAAGCAAATTTATTATGAAGTTCTGATTATTGTTTATAATTTTGTTTATTATTATTTTTTTTTACTACTATGTTAAGATGGGATGAGTATGTTGAAAATTAACCGGGTATTTCTAGGAAAGGAATTCTTTAGTTTGTAATATTTTTACATGACTTCATTCAGTTTTAAGTCTCGGGCACGCTTATGCGATGCAAAGAAAGAATAAAAAGGTTATGTTTAAAAATCAAAGCAAACAAGAAACAATCTGGAATAAAAGGAAGAAATTTATTTTTCACAACATTACGCACTTTAACCATTTCATTTGTTTTGATTTGGTTACACCAAGATCATCCTTTGACCGAGGTGATTTGCAGACTTCCAATTATTTGGGATTCAACAATATTGATTCTTTACTTCTAAATATGCATATTATATATAATTAATGAAAAATTATTGCATAACAGGCGCCAAAAGCAGCCCATATTAAATGCAACAAAATGTATTTCATCAATAAATAAAAATGCAAATGCATTATAACTTTGGAAAGAAGGTGTATATCAACAATGATTAACTATAAAGATCCCAAAAACTTCAAATTTAAATTACAAAGGTAAAAATCAAACACATGTAAAAAATTGTCTGTTCTTCATCAGTGGGTGGACAGACAGACCTAACTCCACCCCCACTGTTAAAAGTCCGCAAGCTTTTAACCGTGGGGGTGGAGTTAGGTCTGTCTGTCCAACCACTGATGAAGGACAGACCTGTGTAATTTAAATTTGAAGTTTTTGGGATCTTTATAGTCATGATCGGGACCTGAAGGCCATATTATGCATTTATTGTTTTAACTCATTGTTGAAATTTCCAGATTACTAAGCTGATAATTTAATTTTGCAAAATACAATGCATTAATTTATTAAATTTAAAATAATTTATTTCTATTTATGGCACTGCGTTTCTAAACCTATAAAAACAAGCGAACAACTATATTAAAACTACTCATACACTATGTACTTTCATATATCAGCAACAAACACAGTTAACCCTTTCAGGGGTGCCGTTTGCAGTATGCAAACGCTTAATTTTAATGTCCGAACTGCCGAACGACCAAATTAATTGAAAACACTAATAGATTTTTTTTTTATATTTAACTAGGGGGCTCTGCCCCCTGCAAGCTACGCCCGCCAACCCCCGTTCAGACATCGCAGAATCTAAAATCACGCTAATTTGATCGGTTTTTAAAAGATTAGAGAAGATTGAATTATACTGAAAAAACCTGTAGCGATATCCCTGTAAACGGGTTTCCTTTCAATTCCCTTTGATTGCGAAAATTTAAGGCCGAATCAGTTGCTGTTAAGACATCCAATGGTTGTTTTCGTGTTTGATTATAGAAGATCAGTTAAACATTTGAAAAGAAGCTAAAATAAAATGAATTAAATAAAGAGAGTCTTTGCCGACCGGTATTTTTTAACAGCGTTATAAAACAATTGACATATTACAATTTACTACTTTAACCCCTTCAAGAGCGGTGGTTCATTTTTGGACCACTTAATTTTAATTCTTAAATGCCACATTGGCACCAGAATATTGGAAGGAAAATTTTCCTTTTATTAAGTAAGTGAACAAAAGCATTTTCGTATTTCGAAATTTGCTTGTAAATTGTGGTGCCATTCACTTATTTCAACCAATGTTGAATTCAGACACTTTCCTCCGGGAGGGATTTCTGTAGCTTCAAGGGGGACATTATAGAGTTCCGGGGGGGGGGGGGGAATTGTAATTTTTGACCATTGGAAGCACAAAATCTCAAATCTTCCGGGGGGAACATCTCATTGCTCCGGGGGGGAATGTCCCCTCCGGACCACCCCCTGAAATCAACACTGATTTCAACATTTTACGCTGAAAGGGTTAAACGCATATTAATGTATTTATTATTTTAAAGTTTCCTTTCTCTTTTAATATTCACGTGTAAATACAATTTTCAAAACATAATTTTCAATATTTTCCTGCTTTTAACATGTACTCATTTAATAGTAATGTTCCCGCCGATAGCTCTTTCTCAAATAATCACAAAAGGAGGTGTTCCCGCCGATCGCTCTTTCTCAAATATTCACTGCACACAACTCACAATAAAATAAAACTAGCGGACTGTATTACTAATTAAATTTTAATTCACAAACAATAAATTGATCGAGAGCCGATATTTACACTACTCCTCGGATCGGCGTCTCGAACCCAACTCACAAGTTTCAAAACAAACCACATAGATGGCGCTTCTAGCGGCAACATACCGCCGAGCCTTGAATGTTTCAAACATTCAATACTATAAATACAACATCAATTTAAATTACAATCTCAATAATACAATTTTTTCAGCATATACACTAAATGAAATGTTAAATTTACAAATATAAACACAAAAATATAATAATACACTACACTACAAAATTTTTGTTTAATTAAAATAAAATGTATGAATTCAACTAGTTAATGTGGTTTCATTCACATGAGGCAAAACAACAATTTTTGTTAGTGGCCTTTTATATGTGCCATTCTTATCCTTTAATGTTACAACTCTAATTATACCATCTTGGCCTGGATGGATTTTAACAATTCTTGCCAAATGCCATTTTAAAGGGCTATAATTATCAGGATTTTTTACCAAAACTAAATCTCCCTCTTTTATCTCTACTCTTCCTTTATGCCATTTGGGCCTATTTAAGAGCTTATTTAGATAGTCTGATGACCATTTTTTCCAAAGATGTTGTGTCAATTTTTGAACTAATTGCCACCTGCTCAACCTATTCATAGGGATTTCAGTATAATTCGGTTCAGGTAAGGCCATTAAAGATGAGCCAATAAGAAAATGAGCAGGTGTCAAGGCTTCAACATCATTTGGATCATTTGAAAGAGGGCAAAGGGGACGAGAATTAAGAACAGCTTCGATTTGAATAATGAGAGTCAAGAGTTCCTCATAACTTAAAATAGTTTTACCTACAACACGCTTTAAATGATATTTAAGTGATTTAACACTTGCCTCCCATAAACCTCCAAAGTGAGGGGTTGAAGGGGGATTAAAATGCCACTTGATTCCTTCATTAGCTAAATAATTTTGAATTTCCTCCTCACCTTTATCCTTAAATAAAGATCTGAGAATTGCTCTTAATTCTTTATTGGCACCAACAAAATTTCGACCATTATCACTAAAGATATCAGAAGGTTTGCCTCGCCTCGCAATAAAGCGTTTAAGTGCTGCTAAAAACGCTGCACTTGTTAAATCACTGACAATTTCAAAGTGCAATGCCTTTGTAGTAAAACATACAAATATACAAATAAAAACCTTTTTTACCTGTTTACTCCTACCTGTGGAATTTTTTACCTGAAAAGGACCGCAGTAGTCTAATCCAGTGCGCGTAAATACTCTGCACACCGTTACTCTTGCTGCTGGCAAATCAGCCATCTGTTGCTGTGAAATTTTAGAATTAATTTTCTTACAAATAATACAATTAAAAATAATTTTTCTAACTACATTTCTGCCAGCTAAAATCCAAAATTTAGTTCTTATAAGAGACATTGTGGTTTCTGAACCTGCATGAAAATATAAAACATGAAAATAATTAATAACACAAGATGTAAAATTATGTTTTGCAGGAATAATCATAGGAAATTTTTGGTGATCGGATAAGTTACTGTTTTTCAGTCTACCACCAACACGAATGCAGCCATCACTGTCTAAAAATGGACACAAGTTTATCAGTTTGCTATTGTTAGGGATAGCAGTACCCCTTTCTAAACACTGGATTTCTTTCACGAATGAAGTCCTTTGAATGTTCTTGACAATGCACAATAAGGACTGAGAGAGTTCACTGCTAGATAAAGTTCCAGCTGTAGGATATAAAGGGTTTCTACAGTTATATATGAATCGTTTACACCATGCTACTACTCTTTGTAGTTGGATGAACGAAGAACAGTTATTAATTATGTCTAAAGGTTCAAGAGTGTTAACTAAGGCGCATACTTGAGTCACTGATGGTGATTTCAATTTACGCAAAAACAGCTCATTGGTTTCAG
This sequence comes from Maratus speciosus, assembly GCA_963932465.1. Lineage (NCBI taxonomy): Eukaryota > Metazoa > Arthropoda > Arachnida > Araneae > Salticidae > Maratus > Maratus speciosus. The sequence continues at coordinate 132,995,467 of OZ010798.1, read as the reverse complement.
CAGGATTGCTATCGGGACACTCGACCACCTCAGGCTGTTGTAGGAATGCTGGACCGAACCACCACAGTTCACACTGTTGAATCTTGATGGGATCTATACCTCTAGAAATAAGGTCAGCAGGATTTTGCTTAGAAGGTACGTAATGCCACTGTTCAACCGAAGTTAAACTTTGTATAATTGATATCCTGTTTGCTACGAATGTCTTAAGATCATTGGATTCTTTTTTTAACCATGCAAGTACAATGGTGCTGTCTGTCCAAAAATAAGTTTTAGAAACTTCTAGTTTTAAGGCACTTAACACCTTCTTCATTAACTTGGATAGCAGGACTGCAGCAGAAAGTTCAAGACGCGGAATAGTGACATGCTTTAGAGGAGCTACTCTGGACTTACTAGTGAGTAGCTTAACAGCAGAATCACCACAAAAATTAGTAGATTTCACGTAAATGACCGCTCCATAAGCAATCTCAGATGCATCAGAAAATCCATGTAGTTCTACACAAATAGACTGATCAATAAGAATACATCTAGGGATACTGATCAGATTTACACATTTTAAGGACGTAAGAAATTCATTCCACTTCTTATTTTCTTTCACTGGGAGATAATCACACCAATCTATTTTCAGCAACCATAATTTTTTCAGAAACACCTTGGCCCTTGTAATTATTGGACCTATCAAACCCAAAGGGTCAAATATTCTAGCAATTTGTGATAAGACTGATCGTTTAGTATATAATTCACTTTGCTCGATAATTAAGTTAAACCCAAAACAATCTGGTTGAGGCTTCCACAATATTCCCAAAGTTTTTGTCTCGTTAGAAAAAGAATATTCAGATTCTGAAGTGTTACATAAAAGAGCAAAATTATTTACTGCCCATTTATGGAGATCCATGCCTCCTCTATTTAACAAAGATATCAGTTGTTGCTGAATCTCCTTCGCTGTGCCTAAATCATCTACTCCTGTTAGGATGTCATCCATGTACACATCCTGCAACAACACATTCGCAGCTAAAGGAAATTCATTTCCTTCGTCTCTGGATAATTGCATTAAGGTTCTTGTAGCTAAAAAAGGGGCACTAGTTGTGCCATAAGAAACAGTACATAACCTGTACACTTTTACTGGCTCATTCACCTCAGGTTTAAATACTATTCGTAATAAATCACGTTGACTCGGATGTATTAATATCATACGATACATTTTTTCAATATCAGCTACAAAAACAAACTGATGCTTTCGAAATCGCAACATTATAGAAAATAACTCATCCTGGATTGTTCCTCCGTTAAACTGCAAACTGTTTAATGATTTCCCTGTAGAAGTTAAGGAACTGGCATTATACACGACTCGTAATGGTGTACTACTTGATTCTGTACGGAATACGCAATGATGTGGAATATAATAAGTGACTTCTGGCTCTTCAGATTCTATCACTTCTTCCATGTGACCCATACTTAGATATTCTTCCATAAATGCTTTATAAAGATCATTAACTTTAGGTTCTCTAACTAAGCGCTTCCATAATGAATTTAAAATATTCATTGCCTTTTGTTTTGATTCGCCAAGACAAGATGGATCTTCATTTAGCGGCATTTTCACCATATATTGTCCATTTTCAGTTCTAGAATAATTTTTCCGAAAATGTTCTTCACAAATTTCTGCTTCCTTAGTTTTAGAAATCTCAGACTCTCTCTCTATGTCTTCTATTTCCCAAAACTCTTTAATTATTTTTTCTAATTCCAAATTATTTGTAATTAACCCACAATGTATACTACTTTCACCCCTAGCCGGAAGGCTTCCGCTGACAATATACCCGAATACACTGTTTTGTAACACAATTTTAGAATTTAATGTTTGCGGATAAATTTGACCTGGTCTTAAAAATTCATAGAAATTTTCTGCACCTAAAAGCAAATCAATCGGACCTGGGACATTAAATTTTTCATCGGCTAATTTGATGTTATTTAACACTGGGATAGAAGTCTTAAGCGGCCTAGACGGCGTAAATTCTGTAATTTTCGGAACGACTAAAAAGTCTAATTTTAAATGAAAATCCTTATCTCTATTTGAAACAGTTGTGTTAACCCTAGATCTAACATTCAACGATAAATTATTTATGCCTGAAATAGAAATGTTAGTCTTTTCTCTTTTCAAATTAAGTTTATCTACTAATCTTTTACTCATAAAGTTAGAGTTTGCTCCAACGTCTAATAGACCTCGAACCTCATGAAAATTACCTAATTCATCTTTTATTAAACAAACAAATGTACTAAGTAACACAGCTTTTAAATCATTAGCCAAATTACATGTCGTTGAAAATAAATTGTTTTGAGTATTAGCTGGGAAAGGCTGAAATACTGGAGCCGAAACATCCAAATTAGATTTATTATCTCCTTTATTTATATGACTCATTTCCTGTGAAATTACCTCTTGGTTTTCAACTTTATTTACTTTTTGTTCGCGAGGAAAATGCAAAGTTACATTGTGCCTTTTCCTACAAATAATACACGAGAATTTAGATTTACAATCGACTACTTTATGATTCATAAGACAGTTAAAACAAAGATTTTTTGCCTTTACCAGCTCAACTCTATCACTCACTGACATATTTTTATAAACAGGACATTTATGCAAAGGATGATTTTCATTACATGACAATATACATTTAGAATTTTTTACATCAGTTAGAAAAACTTTAGAAACTGGCCTGGAATAATTATTTTTATTATTCGACCTAGAATTATCAACCACAGGTTTTCCCTTTGATGTATAATATAAATCTATCTCCCTAGATAACTCAATTGGGTGAAACCAAGAATCTCCTTGTCTAACATTTATAAAACAAGTTACATCCTTATCAAGCGTCTGACAAATTTTATCAGAAATCACTAACTTTTTTAAAGTTTCAAAATCGGTCACATTTCTCAATTTTAAATAATAATCCCAACTCGTTGTTAATCGGGATGCAAATTGCACATACGTTTCATTGGGTTGACGTTGTGCTTTTCTAAAATGTTCTAAACAAGTTTGGGGAGTTGGCTCAAATTCTCTAAGTACTATAGCTTTCACCTTTGAATAATCTTCTAATTCCCCATCCTTAATGTATGTAATAACATTTGTTGCCCTTTCCCCTAACAGATTTAGAAGAATTTCCGATTTATACTTTTCTGGGACATTTTTTGAAATGAAGGCCCTTTCTAAAGACGAGAAAAAATACCCCCAACCTTCCGGTCTAGACGGTATTTTGATTGTAAGCGTTTTTATGCTTTTAATGAGAGAGTCTAAAGATTCTATGCTTTCTACCTTCTCGAAATCATTTAATTTTTCACTTTTGGTTTCTGCACGGGCCTTCGCCAACTCAAGCTCTAATTTTGTACGTTCAATTTTTAATTTTTCAAGTTCTAATACCTTCGCTTCCTCATTTTTTCTCTCCTCTATAATATTATTGGCCATTTCTTCGACCAATTTAGAATCTGCTTTATATTTATCACTTTCCTTTATTAAATTCATTAAATCATAATTAGTTAATTTTGTGTCAGAAATATCAATCCGTAATTCAAAAGCTACCCTTTGGTAATCTTCTTTTTTCGCGCTTTTGAACATTTTAATAAATATAGTTCACAATAAATAAATCTCACATACCTCCAAAAATAAAGATGAATCACTTTTACCAAACTGCTGAGTTACGGCAGAAAAAATATTTCGTTTCTTTTATTTATTTATTTCATTTGTCTTCTCATAATCAGCATTTCGAAATAACTTTGTTATTCTCTGCTTTAAATGATCGCTTACGATTGCGCAACTCTGCACTGAAAGAACATTATTATTTTTGTTCTTGAATCAAAACAACTGCTTGATATAAACTCCTCGTAATAAAGTATATATATATTTTTTTTAACACCACACTCTTAAGCAATATTATAATAAGGTATTAGATTAAAAAGGAAAGGCACAAATTCTGATAAAAAGAAAACACTTATCTCGTTGACTCTAAAATCGAAACACTTTAAATACGTAATTAAATGCTTGTTCTTTTCTCCGGTGAGGGGGACCAAAAAAAGGTGTTCCCGCCAATAACTCAATCACAAATAATCACAAAAGGAGGTGTTCCCGCCGATCGCTCTTTCTCAAATATTCACTGCACACAACTCACAATAAAATAAAACTAGCGGACTGTATTACTAATTAAATTTTAATTCACAAACAATAAATTGATCGAGAGCCGATATTTACACTACTCCTCGGATCGGCGTCTCGAACCCAACTCACAAGTTTCAAAACAAACCACATAGATGGCGCTTCTAGCGGCAACAAGTAATTTTAAAGTTTTTTTTCTGTTTTAATAGTCACGTGTAAATAAATTTTTAATCGTTAGGAAATATTCTTTGCGCTGTTTTTAGAATTGAAAACAATCTCTACAATAATAGCCTAAGTCATGTGCCTATCATCAACAGTTCCTTCGCTTTTCATAAGAAAGGTTTCCGCTTTGATTAAAGAGTCAAAGTTATTTTTTCGAATAAAACTACATAAAAGTTGCCATGATCGCAAAGAATTCTTGGTACTTTTGTTGTGTCTTACCACAACAACTCAAGATATAAAAAAAGAGAAACTTTAAATTAACTTTACCAATTAATGAATTAAATTAATAATAACAAGAGGAAAATTTAATGCAATTTATTTTAACCCTTAGTAAAAGAACACACATTGCACTTAAATTAAGAATTATGAATTCAAAATTTAAATAAGACATTACAGTTCATTCCAAAAATTAATCAAAGAAAATGGAGGTGCGTTGTGTTCTGGCCCCCAATTAAATAAAATTAAATAATAACCCAGTACAAGTGAATCAGAAATAATAAAAAAAATGACTAAGAAAATATTCCCGAATCATGCACTTCGCATAATTCCTTGAATTCCTTTACCAATTATATTAATATTCCCGAACCATACACTTCGCATGATCCCTTAAAAATCCCTTCCCTATTAAACTAACCTCTAAAAAAAATTAATCAAACTATAGAAATTCATTAAATAACTGAAGAAGATCAGACACAGTCAAATTCAATAAAAATAAGGCCGTCTACACAAAAATTACATATTTAAATTTACTAACAAAAACACGATTATAAAATTCAAACTTAATTTAACCATAACAAAAATTAGATATTTGACTGTCTCTGATAGAATTCTGAAATTAAAAATAAACTTCTTAAGTGAAACATGGGCACTGCAGAAATTTAAGACAATAATTAGGATAATATTCATTTATTATATTGACAGGTTGAATTTCATGAATACTGCATTTACAAAGTCCCAATGGACTAATATATTTCTACTATTGATTTAATTTACTACAATACAACATTATTTTAATCTATTACCATATTTGATCTTAAAATTTCCTTATAAAATTAACAGATTTTGGCCATTTGTAGTTATGAAATAAATGATTCAACTTAAAAATTTAATTATTTGAAAGACAAATTTATTAATACATTATCCTATATTTTTGTTTTTATTTTAATTTAGTTACTTGTAAACATTATGTGGAGATGGAGCTACTGGAAAATTTGACAATACATGATTTCACTAGGCATTAAGCCAATGTGAACTATGGTGTTAAAAACCATAATTAAAAAAAATTTAATAAACAAAAAGGATAGAAGACATGCAATGAAAAAGAGAAAAAGAAAAGAAAAATTTACTCATCATGAACAATCGAAGGGGGCCCCCACCATTTCATAGTGCAACAGTTTGCACTCCTCCAAGAAATTGTCGTTACTTCACGATGCCAGCTACCAGAATCGAATGAATAATCTCCCCGCCAAAAACTTCAGACCTCACATCTCACTCCAAACTCCAGTTGACACCTCCGCTTCAAAAAACATAGTGCGTAGGAAAAATACTGTAATATGAAAACATGCCTATACCATTGATGTAAGGCACATGGATGCAAGTCCAATTATAAGCAGATTTTTAGTTGGAACATGAATGCTTGCCTTCTTGAAAGATATTTATTTGTTGAATTTTTAAAATTTTTCGTAGATATTCCTACGCAGGGCTATGATGTCACACTTTCTCGAACCTTCTCTTGTCACGTGACGACGCTATCTTTTTGGCGGGGAAACGATACAGTTGTCGTTGTTGCCAACATCAATAAAAATAGAAAAAGATGAAAAATGGAAGGAAGTTACACAAAAATAGAAAGGTAAAAAAAAACATGTTAATAAAGAAAATTATCTTATTTAATTCTCCAGTAGCTTCCAAAAATTTATTAAAACACCAGTAGCTCCAATTGTTGTTTACACTCAAAAACTTATTTAAACTTCAGTGACTGTAAGTATTACTTAAACACATTTTCAAAAATTAAACATTCTAAAATTATCGTACACAATAAATTTAATTGAAATTAATAATTTTCAAAATTAACAGTTGACAAAAGAAAGGCGCGCTACTTCCATCTGACAAATGTCAATAATTCAACCATCATTCCAACCAACCCATTGTTACAATACAAAAAAAAAAGCTATTTTCTATTAAATGAATTTCAGATTTGGTGGACATTATGCAATTTTTACCATTAATTAAAACAAAAATTCTGTGCCAAGAAACTTAATAATGCTAGAATTTATAATATTTACCAATTTACTCACTATTGAAGTTAACCCTAAAAATGTAAACAAACAGATCGCTACGATAGTAAACAAAACTAAGATCGCGATTTGAAAACAAATTAGCCCCAAAATTAAGATTAATGTTTTAAATATTGTTTAGATTAAGTTAATTTAAAATTTAGATATTCGCGACACAACACTTTTATGTTAGCTGGGTTCAAATATCGCCAATAGCTTTTTTTAACTATCCAGCTAGCATTTTTTTTTTCGAGGGGTAAATTAAAACGGTACTACTTGGTTATCCCATCGACCAAAAATCTATTGCCAGACTATAAGATTAAATGCCAATAATGGTTGATCGTAAATGTCACATTCACTTGACTGTAAGGAAGTTACACGTGCTTACGCCATCAAGTGATTTTTATTTCGACGCTTTATTTGTATTTTTATACTAATTTATTTGTTCTTTCGTTATTTAAAATAAAAATTACGTCTACTTGCATAATTTGGCGATTTATATAATTTGGCGCTATTGGTTATTTGCTTTGAATTTGAAATTAAATGTCATGATTTGTTGCATTATTTAATATTTAACACAGATGTCATATACGCACCGGGTTTGGCGTGATTTTTTTACGAGAATTCGGTGAAAACCTCGTTTTCGAATACCAGTTACATACGTATTTTTAAATTATTTTCTATTAGTTTTAAAATGAAATAACAATAAAAAAAAGTAATTAATAACTATAGAAAAAGGCAATCATAACATTTTTTTTTAATAAAAAGAAAATAAATGCAAATAAACATTTATTAATAAATAAGCAACAATAGCCGGGTTACCAAGACAGGCAAAATTACGCCATTTTGGCGCCAATATGACATCTGCGCCTAATATTTTTATTTTCGTTTCGTTAAAAAAAAAAAAAAACGAAAGAAGTGAAAGCCATTAATTTTATATGTTTCAGTTTTAAATGAAAGTTTTGTATTAAATAAAACGGTAATAAAATACAAAAAAAAAAAAAAAAAAAAAAAAAAAAAAAAAAAAAAAAAAGAGAAAAAAAAAAAGCATTGTTTCTCATTTAAGGGAGGCCAAACTGGTCGCCATTTGAGTTTAAAATAATAACCTTTTCTAAAATATGAAAAAAATATTTGTTATGATTAAAATTTGAGTAGCCAGCATTAAAGAAAAGTATTTAAAATTAAAAAAAATTAATATTTCGAAAACTAATTCGAATTTAAAAATTCTAATACCAGTTTTGAGATCTACGGATCAATACGGCTTTTTGGTGTTAATTTCGTCGCAAAGTATTCCATATTTTAGGAGAAATTGCTGTGAACCATAATCAGTTGTTTAATCAGTCGTTTCATAGAATCGTTTCATAAATTCGTTTCATTTCAGGTGTTTTATAATATCCGTTTCATAAATTCGTTTCATTAGGATTATATATATAGGATAGATTTATATCTTTTAGATTTTTCGCAAACAATACCAACAATTACGTTTATATGAGAGATAGCAATTACATATTCAAATAAAATTTTGAAATTTATTTTAAAAGATACTTTCGTCTTGACTTCATGCCAGAAATAAACAGTCGAAGATATCGTCAAAGATTGCTAACCTTTTTTATTCTGATAATTTCAGTGTTTTAAACGTGGTTCGATTACGTGTCTTAAATTTGTGTTTTATTTATATTTTATTTTTAGATTGATAAAGTATTAATTTTGCTATGGAATAGTAGCTGGAAACAAATGGTGAGCTATTTCAGGGGTCTGTCCAGACTTTTCTCACAGGGTCCTGTTTTTGTGAAATTGTGAAGTTTTTCTATTTTTGTGAAAATTCTAGTCATAATTTTGTGAATTTTAAATTATCAATGTCTTCATGTTCTATCCTTCATGTATAAAAAGCTAAGTAATATGCTCTTTGGTGAATTCAACTGCTTACTTACAGGCCAGATTTTATTTTTAAATGACTAAATTTGTGAAAAGTTCAATTTGAAAGTGAAAAAAATCTGTGAAAGGTATTTTAAGAGACAAATAATTTTGTGAAGGGTTCTGTTTTTGGATAAAATGTTTTGTGAAGGGTCCTGTTTTAAGATAAATTATTTTGTGAAGGGTCCTTTAAAAGACCTACAATTTTCCTAAACACATCCCTGTATTTTATTTATATTAAGTGCGCACAGATTTATCTTTTATAATCGTCTGTCTGCAAATGACAGAGATAGATTTTTAAAAAAATCATGGTTGAAAATTATTATAAAAACAATAACAAGTTGGAAATTGCGCGTCAAACGTGGCAAATGAAGTACGTTCGTACTATAACTAATTTTATAAATATTTTTTTGCACCGCATATTATACTGAATGTATATTTTAGTGCACTTCATAAGTGCATATCAATTTCATTCTGTTCCAAAGGCTGTAACATCATTAAAATGCACTTGAAATAATTTTTTCCCATTGGTCATAATGTTACGGAAAACTTTTGACTGTCCCTGTAATTAAACTATACATCCAATTTTCATAGAATTTGAAATTACTCGACAAAATCTTGCCACAATTATATATGTAAAATTTCAGACCATTAGGAAAGCTGGAACATCATTAAAATGCAATTGCAATATTTTTTTCCCATTCGCCGTAATGTAACGGAAAACTTTTGATTGTCCCTGTAATTAAACTACACATCCGATTTTCATAAAATTTGAAATGACTCGACAAAATTTTACAACAATTATATATTTAAAATTTCAGACCATTCAGTTGGGTAGATTTTGCTCTGTTATATGCGGACGGACGGACAGACGAACTGAACGACGACTATAGGTGCTAAGTATTTATATAATTACGAACGCATCTAAAAATGAGTAAACTGTGTTACAGTTTTTAAACAAATTGCATTAGAAAGTAATTTTTTTTCTCCAATTCGACGGTGTAAAAATTGAAAATGTGCCATATTTAGAATTTAAAATAATTGCAGTAAAAGTTAATAAAAGTTAAATTTAAACATCTGCTGTTGCCACCATCAAAATAATGCCAACGTTACGCGCGGGCCACGTATATGTTTATCTTTTATAATACAGAAAGAGGAAGATAGAAGAATTAAATATTCTCTTTTCAAAGTAATCAGTTGTAAGTTTTTTGTTCTCATAAAATTATTTTATTATTTCTAAACTATTTAGCTCATATTATTATTACTAATGATTTAAAAATAATGTAATTATAATATGGCATTAAAACTTTAAAAAACATCAAAAGAATTGTTAACGGAAAATTAAAAAAATAGATTGAAAAAGAAAATATTAATAGTATGTTAACTCACGCTTAATTTCATTAAAGGTAAATAAAAATTACAAACGGGCAGAACAAAACGTACTGCGGCCGGGTATCCGGCTGAAAATTACGCCGAATATCAGGTGTCCGGCATCCGGCCAAATTGACATCCGTTGCATCGCTAGTAGTTTAAGTAAAAGTTTTTTCATGTTACATACAGCAGACAGCAAAGCAAATAGAAATGCAAAACTCCTTTAATAAATAATCGTATTTTTTGAGAAAAATTATAAAATAGATTATTAACCAGAAAAATTATAAATTTAAAAGGAGCTATTACAATATTTTTAAAGGCTATTCATATAATTATTCTGATGATGGTTTTATTTTAAGCTTTTGATTCGAAACTTTTTAAAATTCAACAAGTTTTTATTACAGTAGAGAGCCGATTATCGGAACTCCAATTAACCGAACAGTCTATTTCTCTCTCTCTCTCTCAAAAAAAAAAAAAAAAATTAACCGAACTTCCAATTATCCAAACAGCCTGTTTCTCCCTTTTTTTTTTTTTTTTTTTTTTTTTTTTTTTTTTTTTTTTTTTTACCGAACTCCCAATAATCCATTGGATTGGAATAAAATTTTAAATAAAGAAAAAAATGATAGTGGATCAGAAAATGAGGAATGCAAAAACAATAAAGGAGATGGGAATAATCGTAAGCTATGAAAAAAATGAAATTAACGAGTGGTTAAGTAGTGACGTAACATGACCTTGGATATCAGATTTTAAAACATGATGAGATTGTGGATGATATTCATGAGGAAAAAGAAATTGAAGAAAATGGAAACGAATGCTCTGAAAACAACCCAGGTCCATCACATAACGAAGTCTTTGAACAGCTATGAAATGGCTCGAACGCCAAAAGAACGCTGATCCTATTCAACTAAAGAAGAATTAGAGATATGGCAGCATTTAAAAGAATGCCTTCGTTGAAGCAAGCAACAATCAAAAGCTTTTTTGCTTAAATTATAATCTCTGAAGTTTAGAAAATGATAAAAAAGGGGGAAAAATTAATGATAAAAATATAAACGAAGAAATTAAAAGAACAAAGAAAAAAAAAATTTAAACATGCAAGCACTAACTGGTGCTGTCAATCCTAAGCTTAGATAACGAGTGAAGGTTTTAGTATGGTCAGAAACATCCATTAAATGGAGGATATTCCATTTCCGTTTTCATCACGTGGTCAAGGTAAAAACTTCTAGCGTAAAGAAGGGAAGGCTCCGTAGACGTGTAATGTAAATCCCCGCTAGCCAATGAAACAGTTCATGAGGCAAAGCAGTAGCATCTTCCCTTCTTATCAGTTAGAAGTTCTTTGGGTAAATTACCGGTATCACGTGACTTTTTTCAGCCTCGAACCCATATTTGGAATATCCTCCATTGTCTGTCTATTTATCCGAACTAGGGTCGGTCTCGACCTGTTCGGATAATCAGCGCTCTGCTGTATTATTAATTTAATTTTTCATGATTGCTTTTATTTTTAGTCTAAAAGATTACTTTTCCAAATTACCTGATAGTGAATGGGTGAGTTACAAATTTGAAATTATCCCCCTAAAACGTCGAATTGCCTCCTGTGGGACGTATGCCCCACGTTGGGAACCTCTGGTCTAGAAGTATATAGTGTGGAAATCAACAAGCGAAACCATACTACAGTGTCTAGACGCTGTAACCATACTAAAAAAATCCCATTTTCGCCAGAGGGTGCTATGACCGAGTCCATTGCTACAAAATGAAACAGGTATCCAGTGTGTTTTTATATATTTCTGATACAATTTAAATTACGGAAAACTTATTTTGGAAAGATATATTTGAAAAAAAAAAACAGAATTGATAAGATTTATGTCGTGATACACGATACATTAGGAATGAACGAAAATTCAGCCATACATTAGGTAATTAAGTATGGAATGTCTGATTTGAAAGGTGTTTTTTTTATTTAGAAATTCCGAATTCACACAAGAAAATTTTGAATTAGTGATGGGCGATTCTGGAAAATTCGGGAATCGATTAAAATCGACATCGTATAAAACAGAATCGATTCCCAAATTCTAGAATCGATATTTCGATATTCACAGATTCACACAGATAAGCTCAAAAATATTAATTTCAAAGCTTAGGGAATCAGCAGAGCCGTAGCGACCGTCTTCCATACCTCCCATTTAGGGGCGGGGGGGTTAGACAAAGTCAGAGGCCCAGCCGTAAGCTTTGAGTCGAATAATAAACCTTTTTAAATTATTAGTTTTAAGATGTAATTTTTATAATATTGTAACTTACATTTTATTTAAATTTATTTTTAAAGAAGATCTCTGACAGATTTTTAAAAAAGCAACTTTTATCATTAGGAACTAATGATTTCATCCCGAACAGCGAACCAAGCAGATGGGGACTTACTTTCTATAATCGTCCATCTTTTTAAAAATGCCCAGATGGACAAAATTTTGAGGGCTGTAAATTTTACTTCAAGTAGTTTTTTTTTGTGTGTGGGGGGGGGGGCGGGGTCTATAAGCGTGGGGAAAAGGTAGTACCAATGTTAAAATCTTTAGGTTCCCAAATTTTTTATTCTAACATATACGAGTATATATATGTTATATAAAAATTTTACTTTTACTATTCATTGAAATTATTCTAAATTGCCGGCATATTCCTTATTTCCTTTTCTTTAATACGCTCTATTATTTATGTCTAATTAAATTCCTATAATTTTAAAACGCGTATCTTAATAATAGATTTATTCCAAAACGTAATCTAAACTTTTAATCCCGTCATTAATTTTTATCGTCTACTGAACTGTAAAGTTCTGAACGCAGTTACTTATTTTTCGAATGTTTATCAAAGCCATTTTTACATTTTTATTCTATTTCATCTCATTTTCCCGCCCGCTAGGCGACAACCTTTTCACATCGAAATCCTTCCTTTAGCGGCGTCGGGATTATTTCCTGTGACGTTTCTTGATCGCTCTCCATTGGCTGAGTGTCGGATCGCAGTTTCACTTCGAATCTCTTTCGTGATTTTGTTTGGCTAGCCTGAAGTTTCCATTTCAATCGGATTTCCTCCGCCAGTGGTGGAAAATTGGCGCAGAGGAGGAGCCTATTGAAACCACTGATATTTTATAGTATGCTTCACCTTAATAAAAACTCAGAAATTTTGTCATTAAATATGCCGGAAAATACTACTCAAATTTAGTGGTGTCAATAGGCTCCTCCTCTACGCCAATTTTCCACTACTGCCTCCGCGCATCCTAATAACTAGTTCGAGCATGAGCTCAGAACTAGATTTTTGTGCTGTTGGATTGTTTAGTTAATTTGTTACCCGGTGTCCTAAGCCATGTAGAATAATCATTTCGTGAATTAACATCTATTTCGCATGAGTAACTAGTTCATGTTTGAGTGGAATGATCTGATTTCTCATCCTGTGGGAATTGTTTAGTGTTGGTACGTTCTGATGGAATAAACAGTTTTCCTATGACTACGTTTCCATGTTTTTTAATTGGGAAAACCCCCGATTTCTTCATACGCCTTTTTTCACCACTCATGCGGCCTAATCTGCATTGTCTTCATCATGAATAAATAAGAGTTTGATTGGACTCTACTAATGTTATCATCGCTCCACTTGTGATGTTTGCGCTAAGTGGTACGCTTGCTATACAACCTCACCAACGGCTGATTAAAAGGTGATACGAATCCAGTAATATGTAATAAAAGCACGACGTGATATTTCGACGTAACCTATTAAATTGTTTCGTAATTTGGAAAAATTAATATTGAACCGCAGCGCGTTTTGCTTAATTCTGACCTATTCATATCTATGAGGCCTTATCGCACTTCTGCAGTGGATGAAAAAGAAATTTCAGATCAAGTTCAATCTTTATTAGCTGCTGGTTTAATTAAAGAGAGTTATAGTCCTTATTCTGCCCCTGTTACTTTAGTTATGAAACGCGATGAGGGTAAGAAAACTAGAATGTGTGTAGATTATCGTAAATTAAATGCAATAATGAAAAACGATGCTGAACCTTTACCACGTATAGATGGAATTCTTGATAAATTAAGTCGTGCTCAGTATTTTTCCACTTTGGACTTAGCCTCTGGCTACTGGCACATCCCCATTCACCCAGCAGATACTGAAAAATTGGCTTTTGCAACCAATTTTGGACTTTTTGAGTGGAATGTTCTTCCATTCGGTGTCAAAGTTGGTCCCCCAATTTTCAATAGGACTCTTAGAAGGATTCTCACTAAACATAGAATTAATTGTGCTTGTTATTATTTTGATGACATAATTGTTTTTTCCCCCTCTTTAGAAGAACACCTGCAACATCTAAACCAAATATTTGAATTATGTAGACTTGAAAATATTAAACTTAAATTATCTAAATGCAATTTTGTTCAAAATAAAATTAATTTCTTAGGATATGAAATCAAAAATGGTACTGTAACTCCAGCTAATGCTAATATTGATGTCATAAAAAAATTTAAAACCTCCTTCTAATGTAAAAGAACTCCAAAGATTTTTGGGATCAATTAATGTTTACCATAAATTTATAGATAATTATGCCAAAATCAGACACCCCCTTAACAGATTACTTAGGAAAAATACTTTGTGGGAATGGAATTCAAATTGCCAAGATTCTTTTCAGAAATTAAAGGATGCCTTAATTGTTAAACCTGTCTTAAGAATTTATGACCCTGCATTACCACTCATATGTTTGTTGATGCCTCACAGGTGGTAGTAGGTGCAGTTATTAAACAACCAGATAATAATGGGTTTTTACATCCAATTGCTTATTATTCTAGAGGATTGAGAAGTTATGAACAGAATTACTTTATAACTGAATTAGAATGTCTTGCCATCATTGACACCTTAGATAAATTTTATCATTACTTCCATGATGTAAAATTCACCATCCACACTGATCATGCATCTCTTGTTTGGTTAAAGAATACTAAGCATGTGAGAGGTAGATTATTTAGATGGTCTTTGAAGTTAAGCATGTTTGATTATAATATTGTGTACGAAAAAGGATCCACAAATGTCGAAGCTGACATGTTGTCAAGAAACCCTGTTTTACACATTATTTTCAACCCTTAACTTTTCTTCTAGACGTAAAAGAACTTATAGAGATGCAGGAGAAAGATGATGTATGTGCCAAAAACTATCAAAATGAAAATGGGATTATAATAGTTAGAAAGAAAGGATTTCGAAAAATAGTAGTCGCCATGTCTTTTAGAAGAAAAATATTAAATGCTGCTCATGAAAAATTTGGTCATCCTGGTATCCAACAAATGTTAAATTTAATTTCCCCTAATTATTATTGGCCTGACATGACTCAGGATATAACTAATTTTGTCAAACAGTGTGACATTTGCCAGAAAAATAAAAAACCCAGACAGAGAAAATTTGGCTTACTACAAGCTATGCCAACCACAAATCAACCTTTTAAATGTCTTTCTATCGATACTGTGGGAGGATTCAATTACTATAACTCCTCCAAAAAATATCTACACATCATAATAGATCACGCGACTAGATATGTCTGGGCTTTTCCATCAAAAAGTGTTACTACTGAAATCTATACTAATTGCTTAAAACAAGTTTTCAATATGCAATGTCCTAAACAATTATTCTGTTTCAACAAAATTTTCAATGTACAGGTTCCCCAAAAAGTATTGAGTGATAGGAATGCAGCTTTCACTTCATCTAGATTTAAAAAAATTCTTCGAAATCACAATATTAAGCAACGTTTAACATCAGCACATCACCCACAAACGAATGGGAAATGCGAAAGAGTGAATCAGTCAGTAGTTACTAGATTAAAGTGTAAAGAAAAAATAAGAGTAAAACTTGCCAAAGAAGCAATTCTTTTTCTAAAGCATACCTAGATAAAAAAAAAAGGGAAATAATGAATATGCCGGCATTTTAGAATAATTTAAATGAATAGTAAAAGTAAAATTTTTATACAGTGCTCAGCAAAAGTTTAGACAATGATCGATTATGCTTCTGTGCTGAGAAGTATGTAACGAATTGCTGTAATTCAACTGTCATATATTACTGGGGACTTATCCTTCATACACAAACAATAAATTTTAATTTATACACTTTACATAATATATAATGACAAAAAAACAAATTTAACATTGTTGCAAAAGTATAGACAATATGTCTGTTAACAGAAAAATATCCATAAATTAAAATCGAACTGCACCTATATTGTCTGCTATTAAACAAAAATGTGCAAAAATGTGACTTTCCATCGAAGAAACTAAATCCTGCATCACTTGGGGTCTATTTCGTACCAAACACGTTCAACATCTGATCGAAGTTCATTTAAAGTGGAGCATTGTTAAAAAATTGCATAAACCGTATGAGATATGATGCCACAAAAGTTTTCGATTGAGTTCAGATCAAGACTACACGCGGGCCAGTCGAAAATAGTAATATTTTGAGAGTTAAACCAATTTTTTAATTTGTATGCAACATGAATAGACGCATTATCTTGCTCAAATACATACTTTGGAAGAGATAAAAGTTCACCAAATGACTGTAAATTGTTTTCCAATGTATGTATGTAGTCTTACGCAGCTTGGCAACCATTGAGAAACTCCAGAGATACTTGAGAATTAAAACAAAGTGAGGCCCAAGTCACCAACCCTTTCGAGGGCAAAGGACACATAATTTTAATTCCAAAAATGGCAATAATATTTAATTAAAATTTTCCTATTATAATATACGTGAAAATAAGCAATTTCATATTTTCCAATAACTTCGTTTATAAATTCTGGTATCAGTCCATTATTTCCACAGTTTATAAAAAGAATTACTCCGCGACAGGAAAGGGGTCAATTTGTTGTGAGATTTCAAGGCTGGTTGTTTTATCATTTTCATGCAAACTAATGTACATTTTTCTTTAATGCATCTACGAAATTTTCCGCTGACACAGAAAGCTCTGACTTACTTTTAATGCGATTAGCAGTCATCATTTGTCTAGATGCCAGTTTATGGATCCTTCTATAATCTCGTTCTCTGTTCACACGAGTCCTTCCAGATCTATGTTTTGCTTTGAAAGAGTCACCCTTAGATAGTACTTAATAGACAGACTTCTTTGGCCGATTCAAAGTAGCTGAAATTTCTGCAACAGTCTTCCCTTTCGATTTCAGCTTCCATGCTTTAATTACTTCATCTGACTGAAAATTTCTTGCTCGCGGTATCTTCACTAACAGATGCTATCGCGAGGTGCACTTACATACTTCATGCATGTGACGTCATAAGTTTGAAATATGCCTTTTTCCGTGAACAATTGCCAAAAAATCACAAAAGTGTCTAAACTTTTGCAATATGCAAATTTCACTTTTTTCAGCTAAATTTAATAATATCCTACATTAAAACCGTTATTTCTGTCCTAAAACGTTTAAAATATATTTAAAAATAAGTACAGTCATTTGTATAACCCAAGTGTTCGTATTTTTTATTTAAAGGTTAAAAATCACCAGTGTCTAAACTTTTGCTGAGCAGTGTATAACATATATATATATATATATATATAATACATATTTAATGCCGTTGGAGGCTACTATAAGAAGAAACCGTTCGCCGCATATCTGCTTATGTTCGGCCTTTTCTTTTACCAGTTTCTCTTATATCCATAAATTACTGATGTTAATCACATAACTTATGTTTTGTATTACTTAGTTTTTCTTATGTTCTTTTCAAGATCGAATTTCAAATTTAAATGAACCTGACCTGGAGTTAGGGCTCCTACTGCTTTCGGCAGCGTAACCCACGAAGTCTACATCCGCCCCGGTCTCGAAACAAACGAACTTTGAATTATTGTGATTTTCTTTCGGCCTGAATTAAAATTAAAATTTTCAGGAACATAATTCACGTTGCCATAAGAACCGATTTAGTATTCTTACAATTTGAGTTTAATCATGTAACTAGAAAAAATTACCGAAGTTCTTTTATTTTAAAAAAATCATCGCTGCGAGACGTGAAAATTTAATTTTCCCTGAAGAAAAAAACTTCAATTAATTTTACTGTCATAAAAGGATAGTGGACGCTTATTTATTAACATAAAGTTACTGATAAAAATATGTGTAATAAAACTATGCAACTATTCCTTAACTAAAGTTTCATTTTTTGTCTTAGTTCTAATTATTGACTTGAATTTCACGTTATATATATCTATATATATAAAAGAAAGTCTGGATTTTGTATTAATCAACGCGCAGCCAAAACCAGAGCCTGATTATCCACGGGGCAAATCCCTACCACTAAAAATAAACAGAAAATTTTGCCTCATTCATGGCAGAAATTCTACATGAATATCGTTTAGATAAATTGAACTTTTCTTTAAAAATTTATTGGTGTAAGTGTGCCCCGTTGGTAATCAGGCCCTGGCCAAAACTACTGAACCTAAAATCTTAAAAATCGGGGTAAAAATACTTCTTATGATATAGAGTGCCGCTAAGAAAGGATTTTCCAAAATTCCACCCCTAAGGGGGGTAAAAAAGAGAACGAACTTAAAAAAATTCCTTAAAAATCTGATTTTATAGTTATTTTTCAACTGATAACATATTTTGGTGTATTTTTGTATGCTGAATCGAATGGTGCTAACTAAATTCTTTTAAGCCCAATAGTTTGAGAGATATTTCATATTTTTCTAATTTGGCACTATCTTTGGCGCCAAAACCTGAATTTTTCAAGTGATAATTTCTAAAAACTCATTCTTTTCATTCTGTTACTATAGCAAGGGGAAAATTCAAATTTAATAGTTTTTTAACCAATCCTTTTGGTTAAATAAAAACAACTTCGTCAATTATAAAAAAAAAAAAAAAAAAAAAAAAAAAAAAAAAAAAAATTCAAACGCCTCAAAAACTAAAACTAAAAAAGAAAAAAAAACTCTGATACTTTTTCGTTCTAATTTTCGTCGCGATACCATGCCAAAATGTATGTATCGCGCCATTTATTTCAACCCTAATCGTGCAAACGATTTTTATTGCAAACCGTGCCACACATTAACATTTGCTAATTATTGAACGTGAATATTTTTATGCAGGAATTTTTAATGTTGGAATTTATTTTATTCCATCATAATCTCGCAAAACTTTTTAATTTGTTATTTTTTTAATAGAAAATATTTATTACTGGTACTGATATAGATTTTACCATTTCGCAGTTATCTGATGATGAATAAGCAACAATAAAATTATTTCAGAAGTTAGGAATTATACATATAAAAATGTTTTGTTCAAAAAACCATGAATGTCTTCATCGAAAGAATGAAATGTTTGCTGCAATATGAGACATACGTATTACGTATGCCATGCTTCAGAAGTAAAAGACATTTACAATTTCAAGACTGCAGTGTAAATTGACTATATTTACATGCAAAATATTTATTTACTAGCCGCCCTTGGCAACCAGTTTGGTCTCCATTAGCATAGGCGTAGCGTGACCAGAAATTTTGGGGGGGGCACGTAGGCCGTGAGAAATGCACCCTTAGCGAATTTCAAATTTTCCGCCCCCCCCCCCCAAAAAAAAAAAATCCTTGTAATGGGTGTAATAAAATTGATAAAGTGCAGAAACATAAATAAATGCTATAATATTTATAATATGAATAAATTTTTCGCGTTTATTTTGGAACTTTAAAATGTTTCATTTTAATTTAGAAATTTAGAACAACTAAATAACATAAGAGAAAATTGCATTTATTTGTTAGAGAGTTCATGATGTTTTGCGACAGGAAAAAAATGATCAAGAAAGAAAAAAGAAATTCCCCGGAAAATGATCGGCGACCAAAAACTGAATAAATAACAAATAAAACCGTGGTTCGCAGCATAAATTTTGCGTCCGGGGCGACCGCTCCTTTAGCCCCTTCTTTGCACGGTCCTGAGGAGAGCACTAGAAGTCTGCACGGGCAGCAGTTTCCAGGCCGGGGTGAAAATTATAAGTTCCACCCGAGATCGGGCCGTTTATATTTTCACTGTTTACGGCCAAGCCCGGTTCGTAAAAAAATCAGTGAAAAAGAGCCCGGCCCATAAAAAATCAATTAAATCAGGCCTCGTCCAGCCCGACTCAATTTTTCAAACATTCCGATTTTCTTAACATGCAATTGCAGAGCTGCCACTTGCTACTAAAATGCTACTAAAAGTGACTATTTTCAGCATCCGGTGGCTATGGCGACTATTTTAGGCCGAAAACTGTTAAAAAGCGACTATTTCAAGAAACCAGTAGGCGACTTTTTTTCGGATTTCAGCAACTATTTTTACTGAAAATATTAGGTCTTTTTCTTCAAAGCGCCTGTAAAGTCATCTTCCCAAACGAACTTTTCAACGGTTATTAGAGGAGGTTCGCGATTTTTTCCGCGACGAATTCCAAAATTCGGGATTTCCCAACCCCCCAAACCATTGACGAAAATACCTATTTATTTCCGAGATCTTTTAGATTTTGAGATTTTTTCGCGATCCTTTGCCAAATTTTGCAGATTTTTCTACTACAGATTGACGAAATGGATTTTTTTTCCTCCACCACTTGTCCAAATTCGCGATGTATATTTTCTGCGACCGATTGATGGTAGTACTATTTGTTTCAGAGATCTTTTGACGAAATTTCGGATTCTTTTCCAGATCGTTTGTCAAAATTCGTGATTTTCTTTTCACGACCGATTTATAAAATTCGTGATTTTTTGCGCGATCATTTGGTTAAATTCCCCCTTTTTTATACCAAATTTGCATTGTTTTGTCCGCGACCATTTGACGAAATCTGCGATTTTTTTCTTGTGATCGTTAAACGAAATTCTCAATTTTTTGTCCATTTTTTGTGACGAAATTTGCGATGATTTTTCCGTGACCGAATGACGAAAATCGCCATTTGTTTCCGCGACCTTAGGTAAAATTCAAGATATTTTTACAGTTGTTTGAAGAGATTCGCGATTTTTCTCCGCGACGAATTGCAAAATTTGCGATTTTTCCCCCCAAACGATTGACGAAAATAGTTATTTCTTTTCGCCATCTTTTGCTACGATTGTTGAAGGAGATTTCACAATTTTCCCTATGACCTATTGCAAATTTCTCGATTTTTTTGGAGCGATCATCTCGCGGTACTCACAATTTTTTTTTCCGTGATCTTTTGCCAAATTTCGCGTTTTGTTTCCGGCGATCGTTTCACGGAACTCACGATTTTTTTCCCGCGATCCTTTGCCAAAATTCGCGAATCTTTCTGCGACAGATTGGGGAAATTTTATTTCCGCCATCACTTGTCGAAATTCACAATATATATTTTTTCCGTGATCGATTGATGATATTCGCTCTTTGTTTCAGATATTATTTGACGAAATTCTCGATTCTATTCTACGATAGTTTGTCGAAATTTGTGATTTTCTTTTAAAGACCGACTTACGAGATTCTTGATTTTTTGTGTAATCATTTGATTAAATTCACGATTATTTACGCGATTATTTGACCAAATTCGTGTCTTTTCAAAGGTGATTCTCTTCTTAATTTTCCGAAAATTTAAGGCATCCGGTTCCGAAAATTTTAAAAATTCGGGCATATAAAATATCGCGACTTTCTGCAAATGGTCGCCGAAAACATCAATTTCGACAATCATTCACAGAAAAAAATCACCAATTTCTTCAAAGGATTGCAGAGAAAATCGAATTTTGCCAACGAATCGTGAATTTCTTCAAGGGATCGCGAAAAAACGCAAACTTCGTCTAGGGACAGCGAAAAAACACAAATTTCACTAAGGGATCGCAAATTTCATAAAAGGATCGCGGGAAAATGCTTATTTCGTCAAAGGATTGAGGAAAAAACGCATAATTGGCGCCGGGAGGCGATTTCCACCCCTTTCCCTCCTTCTGCTGTAACTTTTTAGAAAATTTGCTGTGAATTTCAGTTTTTTCCCTTTTACTCAGAATCACACCTGCCGTCTTTTTGTTCGTGACCATTTGGCGAAATTTGCAATTTTTTTCTCTTCATCGTTTGACGAAATTTGTAATATTTTGTATATTCTTTTGACGAAATTTACTAGGATTCATCCGTGACCGAATAACGAAAATCGCCATTTGTTTCCACAACCTTTGGTAAAATTCAAGGTATTTTTCCACGGGCCTTTAAGGAGATTCGCGATTTTTTCCCCGACGAATTACCAGAATTCGCATTTTTTCCCGTCAATCGTTTCGTGGAATTCACGATTTTCTTTACATGATCCTTTGCCAAATTTCGTGATTTTTTCTACGACCGGTTGACGAAAATGATATTCGGTATTTGTTTCAGGGATTTTTGACGAAATTCGCGATTCTTTTAAACGATCTTTTCTTTTGGCTACTGACTGAGGAAGTTCTTGATTTTTTTGCTCGATTTTTTGCGCGAATATTTGACCAAATTCGGGGGTGTAATTTTTTTTCTGTTCGTGACAGCTTGGCAAAATTTTCGATTTTCTTTCCGTTATCTTTAGGCGAAATTTACAAGTTTTTTTTTGGAAAACTTCTTTTTTTCTAAGGCCAAATGTTGATATCTGCGATTTTTTTTTTCGTTACCGAATGGCAAAATTCGCGACTGTTTGATGAATTGATTTTGTGGAATTCTCGAAGAAAAGAAAATCGTGTCTTTCACGAAATTAAAAAAAGTAAATCGTGTACGAATCATATGCCTGTGCAAGAAATAAATTTGGAAGATTCCATCCATACAAATATTTTTATTATGCAGAATTTTCCTTTTTTGAGTGGGGTTTGCGATATCCCACACGTTATTTCTAACCCTGTCCCTCAAATAAAACTTTCTTCCTTCTCTCCAAGAAACTCTTGAAATGAAAGGCGATGGAAAGTAGTACCGGGGATGATCTGCAAGAAATTTTTACTGCTATGTTTCCTGGTGTTGTACATAATTTTTATTGTGGAAGATCCAAGTTACTTCATAACTTAAACATTAGGGCCTTATTTTCTGGATAACTTTCTCATTTGATGAAATCACTCTATTCTTTATTCAGTTATTTGAGCAGAAGCATAAACTGTGAAATAAGATGTGGACATTCATAAAGTCCTTTCATTGTTATGGATACATTTTTTCTTCCTTTTTTTAAACAACTATATATGCGAGTATTTTGGCTACTATTTTCGAACAAATGCTACTATTTTTTTTTTCGTTGGAAGCTACTAAAGCTACTATTTTCAGTGTCATTCGACAGTGGCAGCCCTACAATTGAGATGCTTTTATGAAGTAGAATAAAGGGGGTTTTTTTTTCTAAAAAACTCCAATTTTTTTTATATAAAATAGCATCAAAGTTGGACTTTTGATTTCCAAATTCAACGGCTGACAATTACAAGGCGGATCCATTTAGTAATCCGCTTTAAATCAAGCTGCTTCGAATTAGGAAAAGCGTTAAGAAAATGGGGAACGCTACTCGATTCTTAAGCACCTGAATGCTAACATCTGTAATTTTCAGGCAAATAGGAATAGAAATGAGTTTATGAAAGTGTCAAAAATAATCACATTTTTGAGTGGAGATTTTTGTTTTTTCTGAAAACGTTATTAATTTAATAAAACAAACAATTCTGTATGTTCTTACCTTCTATTCCATTTTCGTCCTTTTGAAGTCAGACTTGAATGAATTTAGAATCTTGGCGTGCTTTGTGACATCACTTGTTATTGAGTTTTTTATAAAAAAATTCCAGTTTTTTATCGCGTTTACTTTTTACGTAGCTCATTCATTCCTGATCAGTTTAAAAAATAGTAATAACAACATTTAACTACGAGCACATTCCCACAAATATCCAGATCAGACCAAGCCAAGTTTGTGTAGGAGTGTGGGGTGGGGTTAGGAAGGTAGAGACCTCCTATTATCTCACTTTGCACAAGAGGGAAACACAAGTTCAGAGGTCAAAGAAGTTCTTTGTGTGACCATGTTACTCACTGCAATTAAACTACTTGGGTGACTGGACACCAGCTTTGCAGTTGGGGAAAATTTTCCTTCTGCCGATCAAATTACAGCTACTGACCAAATATCAATGATTGACCAGCACCGTATTAATGGTTGAGAACTAAAGCGTTTTTGTTTTTGGGGAAGAGAGAGTGGGTGAAATGCTACATGCTCGAAAGTTTTAAATTTGATTGCATCTTAAAAAAAAAGCAATTGAAAATCACTGCCATTTATCGTTTTTGTAAAAATCTCAATAAATCACAATCCTAAAATATGTGAATATAAATTTCACATTAATTTATCTGAAAATCCCATGTATAATACACAATCAAATATTATTTTAAAACAGTGACAAATGAATGTTTTTAATAATTTGCACAATAAGTACAACCTTAATATCTCATACGTTCAAGCTGAAATTAGCCTTTTTGCGCCAGGGAAAAACATGGATTTTGGCGACCATTCCTCCCTTCATCTCCTCACGCACAATAAATAGTATCGACCTCAGGTACCCTATGCAAAATAAATAAATAAAATTCATAAAAAATAAAAATCATTTAATAATTAAAATTAAAGCAAGAAATATGTAAACAACGCTCCCATAGGATTAACATTAGTTTGAGCATTAAGAGCCTACGTGAAGAAACTGGAACGCTAATGCTAAATGTATGGGAGCGATCTTTTTAAATTTATTCGCTGGCATATTAATAGTTTTAAATGATTTTTTTTCCTTAGAAAAGCTGAGGTTAAATTCTAACCGGTTAGTATTTACTTTTTAGATTTTGGTTGCAGATTATTTTTATAAAGTTACCTTCACTTCCAGTGCCGGTTTCAAAACCTAAAAGTATGGCAACGCGAAAGATCAATCTAAACTATCCTAAGAAAAAAAATAATTTTAAAATATTAAAATCCAAACGAGAAATTTCAAAAGAACGGTCCCATAGGTTTAACATTAGCTTGCGAGTTTCTTTGCATTTCACACACATATTTACATTTTTGTATGAATCGACAAACAAAATCTTCATTTGGCGTCCCCTTCACCTTTGTTCTGGCGCCTGGGGCACATGCCCTCTCTGCACCCCCCTTCCCCTAGTTTCGGCCCGGGCTATATTCTTTAAAAACATTAAAGAAGGGGTTACTATTCTATCTTGCATATATTTCAACCCTTAGTTTTTAATCTTAAACAGTTACTCGACCTCGCGCCCTTTGAGACCGGGTCTGCATGTAAAAAAAAAAAGGAATTTCAGTAAAAGGCATGGGCGACATTTTTCAGTTGTCACCTACCTAGAAATGGCAAAATGACGAGAAAGGTAATTTGGAAGGTAAAAGCAGGGACGGCTGATGGCGCCCCGGGTGAGGTTTTTTTTTTAATCACAGGATGTCGCCCAAGCTCGCCTTCTTTCTCTAAGACTGGATTTGGTTGGTTGCAAAAAACAATTGCCCCAAAAGTAATGCAAAAAATAATGCACCAAGAGTAATGCAAAAAATAATTGCACCAAAAGGAACAGAGTGGCATTTTACAATTTCCGCCTAGAAATGGCAAAAAGAAGAGAAAAATCATTTTGGGGGATAAAGGCAGGGGCGTCTTTATTAGCCATGGTGCCCTATGAGAGATTTTTTACTGCACCACTGCAAATGCTATATTCTTTTTTTTTCTTTTAATAGGTTTTACTAAAACATTTTACTTTGTGCACTTTTTCCAGGGCCGTAACTAGCTATATTTTCACCCCGGGAAAACATCAATTTTGGCGCCCCCCTTCCCCCCCCCCCCCATCCTCTGTAAAGTAAATTTACAAAGAGAAATTTACGAAAGTTTCTAGTAGCGGACTTATTTTAAAATTTAAAATGTGTAACAATAAAATACGTAATATTGAAATATATAAACAGCTTTGTCAAATATTTATTCATTAAAACCTGGGGAAAAAATCGAAAGGAAGCGGAAATAATTCCGCTTTATACATGTTTCCGTCTTAGGAGGTATAACTGTTGGTATTCTTTCTGTTGGAACCATGTAGTTTTTTTCATTTAAAACACGATTCCATTGTAGACGGATTTCATTTTTCGAGATTTTACTGTTGTTGTAGCATTACAAATTATTACAATTGGGGCACTTTAAAGTCATAGTGATATGAGTCACATTGTTTTAGGAGCTGAAAAAACCAGGATTTACTGTAGGTATAAAAATGAATTTCAGTATTGTAAAAATCTGCCTGTACTATCTACATCAGTTTTGCGGAATTATCACTTTATACCACTCTTCTTATTTATAGATTGATATTTCTAGATACTTTACTTTCCTGAACTTAATGCTAATTTTCAAATTTATGTCTGACTCAAAACAACAACAACAAAATTATTAAGTTTTTACTTTATATTTTGTGAATTTTCGACCGCTTGGTTTTTATTGTCCCAGTCGGCAACCTGACCTCGCCTCCTCTAAGGCCAGATATAGTGATATACATGTAAAAAAGTAATTATAAGAAAAATAATGGGGTTATTCATTTGCTGTCTTGTATATTGTACGCGAATCTTTTTATCTATTTGACATTTTTAATGCACTGTACTAAGTTTTTCTTTTTGACTTTTCGGCTAGAAAATATTTTTTACACAAATTTCACACGCACATATATATATATTGTATAAAACGGCAAACCAAATTTTCATATGACGTCCCCTGCGCGAGGCGCCCAGACCACATGCGCTCTCTGCACCCCCCCCCCTAGTTTCAAACCCTGACTCCTTCCCCCCTTTCTTTTTATTGTACCGGACAATCATTTGACGTCGCCCATAGCAAGACGGGAAAAAAGAAAGCTCCAAAAAGAACAGAACAGCCTTCATGGAATCTTTTCAATAGAAAAGTCACAATTAAGCAAAATCTTCATTTGGCGCCCTTTTCGCCTTTCGTTCTGACGTCCGGGGCACATGACTCTGCAACCCCCCCCCCCCCAGGAAATTGGTTATCGGTGAGGGACAGTTTTACACAGAAGGGAGGAGTAAAGACTGACCTACTGGCCTTGGAAAATGTTAGTGATTATCTATTTGCAGTCTTCTATTATAGATGAATCTTTTTATATATTTGTAAATTTTAATGCATTTGATTCAGTTTTTCTTTTGGATTTTCCGGCTGCGAGACATTTTTATGTAAATTCGATATATATACATATACATATTTGTATGTAAAGACAAAAAAAAAATCTTCATTTGGCGCCCCCTACGCTTTCTGTTCTGGCGCCCGGGGTACAGAAGGTTGGGGGGGCACGTGCCCCCCCCGAGGCTACGCCTATGTCCATTAGATGTGTGCTAAGCATTGTACCATGTTACTTTTATCCAAAATTTAATTTAATTTCTCAATACTTCGCCAAATCAGAAGTTTCTAGAAGAGAAATCAAGAACTCCGTATTTTTATGGGTACTACTTGGTTATCCCGTCGACCAAAAATATATCGCCAAACTATAAGATTAAATATCAATAATGGTTGATCATATTCGCTTGTTTTCAAGCAAGTTACACGTTGTTTTTCGCCCAGTTGGAAATTTACATCTAATATGATTTGTTTACCAATTAGAATAATTGTGTTAATATTAATCTAGTGCAAGTTACACGTGTTTACGTCATCAAGTTATTTTAATTTCGACGTTTTATTTGTATTTTTATTAATGTTATACTAATTTATTTGTTCTTTCGCCATTTAAAATAAAAATTATGTCAATTTGTATAATTTGGCGAGGGGTTTGGCGATTTATATAATTTGGCGAAATTAATCGACGGTATAACTAAGTAGTACCTTTTTATGCTAGCCAGGGGCAAGTGATAAATCATTAAACATTGTCTTTCCAATCGCATTTTTTCATATTTCATTAAATTCATCTAAAATATAATAATTTCACTCATTTTATTTAAAATACATAATTTTAATTTAAAATTTCATGACTTTCACTTTTTCTTTCCCTTTTTTAAGAAACAGAATAGAAAAACATTAAATAATACCAAAAACCATGACTTTTAATTTCAATATCAAAGCATTGTTTTAATTTACCACGCGAAAAATAAAAAATGTAAAAAATGGTCACCTGACATATAAAAAGCGAAGCGGTCAGCCCGGAACTATTGATGACAGTCACATGACTTAGGCTATTATTATAGAGATTCTTATATTTTAAGTATTTATTTTGGTACCCGTCGACCAATTTCGCCAAATTATACAAATTGACATAATTTTTATTTTAAATAACGAAACAACAAATAAATTAGTATAACATTAATAAAAATACATTTAAAACGTCGAAATAAAAATCACCTGATGACGTAAATACGTGTAACTTGCTTAAAGTCAAGTGAATGTGAGATTTACGATCAACCATTATTGCCATTTAATCTTACAGTTTGACAATAGATTTTTGGTCGACGGGGTAACCATGTAGTACCATTACTTTTATTGATTTTAAAAAATGGTAGGTCAAAGTCTGTAATTTTCAAAAGTTATATTTTTTAAATGCTCATTTTTTTTTATCAACAAAATTATTTTTTTTTCAAATGTATCATTTCATTTTTGTGCCAACTGTTACGCTTGGTGACAATGGTGTTGGCATAACAGGGAAATACCAAAACAGTTACTGATTTTATTTCAAATGTAAAGAAAAAAGGTTTAATGAGTAATAAATATTGTAAATATGATTATAACTCAGATTCTACTGAATAGAATTTTGTAGAACTTACACTGTTAAATAGTAAATTTGGTTTATAAATGGTGTAATGTAAAAACCATCATTCTAAGTTGCTACGACAGTTCTAGAATTATGTCAACTCGATTATGAAAGATTTCAAGTCAACTAATTAAATGCACAGTAAGTTACATAATATTTCAGGGATTTTTTCAATATTTATCATATCATTCTGTGTTGTTTAGTTACGGAGCTATGCGGAAAAAGTTCTCAATGGTACAGTAAAGAAAATTGGAAGCTATACGCTACAGAGATAGGGTATACTAGAGAGTATATATGGTATAGTTATGGAAGTTGATCTGAGTTCCTTAAAAAATTCAGAAGTGATGCAGTATATACCTACCCCTACCTCCCAGAGAGTTCTATAATCAGGGGTTAACGCGATTATGAAAGTTATATTTAACTATCTCAATCTTCTATTTATATAAAATCCAAGTCTCTGTGTGTCCCTCACGATTCCGGTGGGACCGCCTCATTGAGATGAGTAATTGTGAAAATATACTAATGCAGGGTTACCACAGTAGCGCCAAATGTTAGCCAACTTTGTGACAGCTGGCTAATTTGGCGAAATTCCCATTTAAAACCACTAATCTTTCATAAAGGAGGTCTCCGAAATTTAATTTAAACTCCGCTCTTTTAAGATATTTTTTCAAAATCTATGAGTGAGAATTTAAAGTACATCTTTACATCGTCCTCCCGATGCTACTAATAAAATAACCGCCAATAGCCGACGCTGTACTGTGTGAGCTCCTAACTGTGCGATTTTAATGTGCTTTAGGTACTTTTCCAGTATAGGTGCCTTGGCGAAAAAGGAAATTCGGCAACTTATTTTCCGGGAACCTATCCACTGTTTCATTTTATATACACACGCATTTTTTTCGATATTTATGCGATTTATTTAACACAAAAAAGCAGTTTCTCTAATTTTATACAGAAACAGATGTAATTTGTACATAAAAACATGAATAATATACACATAAAATAAACATATACTGATGGCCCGGGTTCGAGTCCCGGCTTGGAATCTTTTTCACTATGTTGGCCTTTGCGCCTTTTAAGCAATTACTTTGAAATTTGATTTTCACTTGAGAACTTGAGATAAAATAAACATATAAAACAAACAAAAACGCTCATCAAGTTTGTTTTCATAGCTGTTTATATGATTTGACAACAAATCTCGATATTTTCCCGTTATATGACCATGCCAAAATGTATGCTAAAGTGCCAATTATTTCAAAATGCTAAAAGATATTTGTAATTTTATGCCAGCAGTTTAATATGAGTTTTATTTTATTGCTTTATTTTACAACACTTATTTGTTCACTTATTTTAAGTATATATTTGTGATTTAATGAAATAGTTCGTAAAAGTCTGGAATTTTCAAATGTTATATTTTTTAAATGCTCACTTTAGTATCGACATGTTTTTTCTTTTATTTTTCAAATGCTTCAATTCACGTGATTTTCATTTTGCGCCCACTATTATGCTTGGCGACAATGGTATCCGTATAACGGAAAAGTACCCAAATCTCACTTTCTGATGCCCAAATTACACCAAGCTTTAAAAAAAAACGCCAAAGCCCCTAGAGTGGAAAAGTACCAAACTGTCTATTATTTTGCGCTAGCTGTGTTATAGTTTGTACTATATGCAATTGGGTTGGAGTTTAAAAATTAAATATTAAAGTTTCGGCACAGATGTCATATACGCCCCATATTGGCGCGATGTTTTTCTGACTTCAATGCCATATACACAACGGGTACTTAACTGGCGCCAAAGTGTCGTTATTTTGCTTGATATGGTAACCCGGATGTTGTTGTTTATGCTGTTGATGTTTTCGCCAAATTGGCGTATATGACAACTGTGCCAAAGTTTCTATTGTGGTGGGTCGGTCGTATAATATAATCACTCACTTAATAACACTTTACTACCTTTATTCGTAGAACATTGATAAACGTCGATTCTGACACTCATCGTATTCGAACACACAAAAACGCAATGTAAACATTTTCGTCTGCGCTGCTATGACAACGGCTCTGGCCAGCTGCCATTCCGAACGAAGAATTTTCTCCCTTGCCTTTCTGCGGCTGCCACAGAGTATCCCCCCAGTGACGTAGGGTACCGAAGAAACGATATACAAGTGTATACTATTTTTTTTTTTTTTTTTTTGACTATCTGTGTCAGAATCCACGCTTGTGGAGAAAAATTACAAGGATATTTACATGAAATAAAATTGCAATATATAACAAAATATAGGCATAATGTGTAGTATGCAAAATGAACAATTTATCAACAATTTCAGTAAGTAATATAAGATGCCAGTTTTTTAGGAAAATGGACATGTCTGCCCGAACGTGTGACAGTTTTTGTTTGGTCAGGTTTACTGTCCGCTTTAAGAGAGAGTTTTAATTTAGAGTTCTCTGGAACAGTTTTCGTGGACAAGTCTGAAGTAGAAATCAAATGAGCTGGCTTCACTCGATCTATTGATACCGTAGACTTACGACCATTAAGCTCGATTGTTATAGTTTTCCCAGTTCTACTTAGGACTTTGTGAGGACCAGTATATGGTTGACACAATGGAGGTTGTACATGATCCACTCTTAGAAAGATGTGTGAACAAGATGTCAAGGAAGGGTGTATATAGAACTTCTCTTGGCAGTGAGATGATGTAGCAACTGGACTTAACTGCCGCATGGTGTTTCGTAGTTGCGTGACGAAGTTATCGTTGAAAGGTCGGATCTTGTATTCATCCAGCATATCACAGGGCAATCTCAACGTAGTGCCGTAGACAAGCTCAGCGCAAGAAGCTTGTATATCTTCCTTCACTGCTGTGCGAATGCCTAGTAAAACTATCGGTAATATTTCAGTCCACCTACTGGTTTCGTGAGCTTTGATGGATGACTTTAAATGTCGATGAAATCTTTCGATAATGCCATTCGATATCGGATGATATGCCGTTGTGCGGATCTTCTGTGTTCCCATCATTTTCGTAAATTCATCAAATATTGCTGA
This sequence comes from Maratus speciosus, assembly GCA_963932465.1. Classification (NCBI taxonomy): domain Eukaryota; kingdom Metazoa; phylum Arthropoda; class Arachnida; order Araneae; family Salticidae; genus Maratus; species Maratus speciosus. Next base: position 132,963,896 of record OZ010798.1, on the reverse strand, counting down.
TCGCATTTGTGGGCCTTGATCCGTGGTTATGAGCGAAGGGCAACCAAATCTTGATATCCAATGCTTTAATATGGCACTACAAATTGTTTTAGCTTGTGTATCAGATATAGGTACGGCTTCTGGCCATCTGCTAAATCGGTCAATCATCGTTAAAAGATAGCTGAAACCGTCAGATGGAGGCAAGGGACCTACGATATCTATATGTATTTGGGAAAAACGTGCATCAGGAAGAGAGAACGTGCCAAGAGGTGCTTTGGTGTGCCTCTGTATTTTTGATCTTTGACACTTCTCACAGCCACGAACCCAGTTTTTGATGTCTCGTTTCATATTTGGCCATACGTATCTGGAACAAATTAGTTTTGTGGTAGCTGCTATGCCTGGATGGGCTAGGTTGTGCAAATGTTCATATATCAGCCGACGAAAGAAACTAGGAACTAAGGGTCGAGGCGTACCTGTTGAAGTATCACATAGTAGGCTACAATCAGAAATGAGGCAAGGTTTCAATTCCAATTTGAGCAATGTACTATTATGCAGGTTCTGTAGCTCTGAATCATTTTCCTGAGCTTTTGCGAATTCCTCAAAATTTAAGATTGGAGATTTTGAAATAGAATCAATTTCAATTCTTGAGAGGCAATCTGCAACAATGTTTTCGGAACCTGGTACATGTCTAATGTCAGTGGAATATTGGGAAATGTAATCTAAATGGCGTGATTGCCGCGGCGAACATTTATGGGGATTTTGCTTAAATGCATAAATTAGCGGTTTTTGATCAGTATAAATTTGAAAAATTCTCCCCTCTAGCATGTGCCGAAATTTTTTTATTGCCGAATAAATAGAAAATAATTCCCGGTCATATGTTGACCAATTCCGCTGACTGTTGTTTAATTTCATGGAAAAAAATGCTAAAGGTTCATAACGTTCCTGATAAAACTGCATAAGGGTGCCGCCGATCGCGACATCTGAGGCGTCAACCCATATACTCAACTGAGCGCCTGGAATAGGGTGCCGTAAAAGAGCAGCCTGAGATATTGCATTTTTGGCAGCTACGAAAGCTTTTTCAGCATCTTCGTTCCAATTAAGGGGTTCTGTTTTAGGAACACGGGAACGAGATTTCTTTTTGTTTGTATGGCCTTCTAACAATTTCACTAAAGGCGCAAGTATGTGTGCAGCTTGATATATGAAAGACCTATAAAAATTAAACATACCCAAAAATCTTCGAAGTTGAGATAAGGTTGTGGGCTGCGGAAAATCGATTATGCATTTAACTTTATCTGGAAGTGGTTGAATACCATGTTCAGATATTCGAAATCCTAAGAAATCAATGGTAGGTTTACCAAATGTGCACTTGGATACATTTATGCACAAACCATATTCTGCTAATTTGGAAAATAGTGCTTTTAAATGATGATAATGCTCCTCGGCATTTTTAGAGGCTATGAGTATATCATCGACGAAAGCATAGACGCCTGGTAAATCACGTATTACCTCATCTATGAATCTCTGAAATGTTGCAGACGCATTGCATAAGCCAAATTGCATGCGTGTGCTTTCGAACAATCCAAAAGGTGTGCATATCGCTGTTTTGGGAATATCATCAGGATTGATTGGTATTTGATGATATGCTTTGATGAGGTCAAGTCGACTAAAAATTTTAGTGTCACGTAAATTAGCAGTAAAATCAGCTATACATGGTATCGGGTATCTGTCTTTTTTGGTTTGCGCATTCAAGGCACGATAATCACCTACAGGTCTCCATTCCAAAGTTCCCTTTTTTGGAACCATGTGCAAAGGTGATGCATAGTTGCTACGTGAAGGTCTTAAATGTCCGAGTTGTATCATATTTTGAAATTCTGTTTTAGCAATTTTCAGGCGATCCGGAGCCAACCTGCGGGGTTTTGCCACAACTGGAGGTCCTTTTGTTGAAATAAAATGCATTGTGTTGTGTTTGACAGGCTGATTGGGATCTGGTAATTTTGTAATAGATGGGAATTGTTTAAGAAGTTCATTATATATATTATCAATATTGATTGTTTTTACTGAATGAATTAATGCACATTTCATGTGACCTGTTGTTTCAAATTTTGTTTTTAAATCTCTTAGACATTTGTGGCGGAGATCTGGAACCAATTCGAAATTATGGAGAAAATCTGCTCCCAAAATTGGTGTACTAACATTTGCCACTAGAAAAGTCCAATTAAATTTTCGTCTTAACTTAAAATCTAGAGAAAGGGTTTGTTGACCATAAACATTTATAGGGGAAGAATTAGCAGCCAAAAGCGTTTGTACGGGTGGATTCCGTTTTTGTACATTGTTGGCAGGAAGGATTGACACGTCCGAACCGGTGTCGACCAGAAAAGAAACATTTGTAGTCCGGTCTCTAATGAACAGGCGACGTGACTGTTGAGGCAAAGAATAAGTCGCCTCTACTCTTTGCTGGTTTCGTTTCCCGCCCAAGAACACGGCTTTATGCATTTTTCTTCCCTACATTTTTTTCCAAATCGTCTATGATACCAACAGATACTTGAATCCCGATTATCACTATTACTTCGCCCTCGAGGTTTACTCCAGTTTCTGCGGTATGGGGACCGACCACGTGAAACAGCAAGCTGATCGATGCGCTTATTTAATTTTTCGATTTCTTTCAATAATTTACCCTCTATCGCCTGTTCATTCGAGCAGGACACGGCAATTGCAGAAGCTGGGGAAGGGGTAACTTCTGAAATACGATCTGAAATTTCCGCTGCTTTATCAAGGGTTAATTCAGAAACAGCCGCTAAAATTGTCTGAACAGAATTTGGTAATCGTTGCAAAAACAATTCTAACATTAAATTGTCTGGAACATTTAGGGATTCCGCGCGACGTTTCATACTACGTAATAAATCTGAAGGTTTCCGATTTCCTAGTTCTTCTCCAGACAAGAGCTGTCGTATCTCTTGCTGGGATGATTCACCTGAGCGCGCAATTAATTCCTTTTTTAAGACACCATAAGGGTCAGTAGCATCTGGTTGCATTAAAATATCACGAATGATTGATGCAACATCGGGTGGAAGATGCGAAACTATATAATTATATTTTATAACAGATTCTGATATTGCTTTGGGGGTAGCTAAAGCAAATGTGCTTTCGCACATCACAAACCATAGCGCAGGATCTGATCTGTTATATAATGGAATTTGAACAGCATCGACACTAGACATGATTTATGGTAATAAATATATAAAATAGTACAATCAAACCAAAATAAATTCGCGAGTTAAATTTTTCTAATAAAATAACAGAAAAAATATCAGGAAAATGACTCAGAAGAACTTATCTGCTTTCCATCGAGCCGCTGTAGAACGATGTATTCTTTGAAAGATGAAGATGATCGGATAACATTCCAACTCATCTAGGAAGGCTGATGCTCTATATAAGAACAGTCCATGGTCACCATTGTGGTGGGTCGGTCGTATAATATAATCACTCACTTAATAACACTTTACTACCTTTATTCGTAGAACATTGATAAACGTCGATTCTGACACTCATCGTATTCGAACACACAAAAACGCAATGTAAACATTTTCGTCTGCGCTGCTATGACAACGGCTCTGGCCAGCTGCCATTCCGAACGAAGAATTTTCTCCCTTGCCTTTCTGCGGCTGCCACACTATAAAGCAGTATAAGACTAAAAAAATTTAAGAATAAAATAAATTCAAAATAAGACTAAAGAAGAAAGATAAATCATGCGTTAAGCATAGAATATGAAACACTTTCCAAAACATCCTGAATGCTTTAACAAAACTTCGTTATTTGAGGAAATCAGGTAAATAAGATAACTAAGTAAACATTTTAGAAGACGCATAAAATATTTTAAAAATTGATTTCAGCAGTTACCGTCCATATCCAATAGTATCGTTATTACATGCCACTATTTAGCCAAAATTTAATTTAAACTACTCTTAAAACTACTGAAATCACATTTCCAGATATTATCATACATAGACGGTTATGTATTTGCGTGACCCTGTATATCATTTTATCTATATTCTACAAACATTTCTTAGTAAACTAAATGCAGTTCAGCGTAAAAATGCATAACTCCTTTAAAAACCACCTTTAAGCAATTTACTCTCATACTCAGTAACCCTTATGAATTCTTTTGTGTAGCCCTGCATATGAACTGTAGCATTTATACATACAGTATAGTATGCATAAATGTAGTGAAACATAAAAGCACATATCATAATTAAAAATGCATTTCTAGCAATCATTGCTTATGTACAATACTTCGGAGAAAAGTTTTTTGGCGAGAAAGAAGTTTGCCAACGTATTTTCTGACAACCTATTTACTGCTGTTACGTAATGACTAACTTTATCTTTCATCCATGTATCAGTCACCTGCATAATTATTTAACCGGTTGTAATTGCATTGTTTCAATATCTGGCAACAGTTGGTTTTGTTTTGTTCTAGAGAAAAGTTTATGAAAATAAAGTAATGTGAAATATATACGGCTCTTCTGTCATTGAATTTAAGTTAGAAATATATTCGCTTTAACAATAAGAAATGTTATTGAGGGCAGTTTTAATAGCTTATAGATATTTTAATACTTAACTTTTAGGGATTCATTTAGTTAAGAGATTTATTTACATTGGAATCCAACATATGGCGTCCGCTGACAAGACTGGAATCTGTAAGTAGAATTTTATTTGAACTGCTCAAGTGAGAATTATTATTATTGTTGAATAAAAAATTATTGTTGATGTTGAATAATATGGATGCGTTGAAAGCAGCTAGACGACAGCATCGTAGAATTTTCACTAAAGCGTGTAACGAATTTGATGCAAGTGAAAATAATTTATCGGCTGCTGAAAAAATTCTGAAATTGACAATGATAGAAGAGAAAGCGAAATTTATGACCGATGTAGAATATAAAATTAGAGAAATATTGTATAGCGACCAAGCTGACGAAGAAACAATAGACAAAGATATCGATGAATCTGAGGTTTACATCGATCGCTGGCGTGTATTACAACAGAAATTAAACGAACTTTTGGTTGTAAAAAATGCAGATTTGAAATCTGATATTTCGGTAATTAATAAGGATGTATTGCTTCATTATCCGAAGATACAATTACCTACTTTTAATGGTGAAATTAGAAATTGGTTGCAATTCTGGGGTCAATTTCAAAAAATTGATCAAGATACTAGCTTAGATTTTCATGACAAATTTGCGTATTTATCACAAGCCATGAAAAAAGGCAGTGTGGCAGAAGAATTGATTAGAAGTTTTCCGCCTGGTGGTAATAGTTACGCCAAATCTGTAAGTCAACTTAAATCTCGTTTTGGACGGGAAGAACTTTTGATAGAATATTATGTTAGAGATTTGTTAGGCCTTGTACTGCAGAAACAAAATCCAGGAAAACATAATTCTTTGCGACGATTATATGATTCATTAGAATCGAAATTGCGATCATTAGAAAGTCTTGGAGTTATTAGAGACAAATATGCTGCTATGTTATATCCGCTTGTTGAATCGTCTCTTCCAGATGATATTCTTAGAGCATGGGAAAGGTATAGAACATCTCACAGAAGATCTTCAAATAGATGTAATGATGTGGAATCTGAACTAGATAAAAATCATGATACAGATTTAAATAATGGTGTTTTAATTGGCTCAAAAACTGATCTAGATAATTTATTAGAATTTCTGCAAGACGAAGTTGAAGCAGAAGAAAGAATTTCTTTGGCAAGTAAGAGTTTTGACAAAACTTTTCGATACACGCAAGCTGCACGCAATAATCATGAAATCGAAGAATCTCAAATATCTGCTGTATCAGATTTATTAAACATTGATATGAGAAAATATACCAGAAATAAGAATAATTTTAAACAAAAACTGTGTATTTTTTGTGACAAACGCCATGCATCGGAAAAATGTTTCAAGGCAATGTCAATGTCGTATGATGTTAAGAAAGACATAATGCAAAAGAAGGGAACTTGTTTCCTATGTTTAAAATTAAACCATCTAGCCCGAAATTGCAGAGCAAAAGTAAAATGCATTATATGCAGAAAAAAACATGAAACTCTAGTATGTCCAAGAGTTCCTGAAAGGTTAATCAAACCTGAAGAAGCCCAGGATGCCTTAAAAGCTCTGAATAATTATTACTTCAGAGGATCTTCTTTAAGTGTTGAACCTTCAAAAAGCAAGCTTCATCATGAGCCAGTATCAGAAGGAGGAGCTACAGGAGGTTCAAGCAGGGGTCGTGGTGGTTATGGTGGACCCCGTGGTGGTGATGGGTATGCTAATGGCTACGGCCGAAGATATGACAGTCCACCTTTTGGAAGTCGAGATTTTTATGACCGTGGCTACAATTCAATGTCGCCTCGCATGAGACCATACCCTTCACTTTATGATCGTCGTAGTCCATCTATTGCGCCCATGAGAGATAAACATGCGGATCCCTATTCATCATCTTTGAGAGATCCATATTCACAAAGATCTGGCATGTCTCCTGTTTCACGTGATTTGTATGAAAGAAGCAGCAAAGCAACATTTCTTTGACACAGTTAAGGTACCGAAAAGATTTAACTTGTAATTTTAAATTGTTGAGTTGTGCATTCCCCACAACTCAAGGTGGGAGTATGTTACGTAATGACTAACTTTATCTTTCATCCATGTATCAGTCACCTGCATAATTATTTAACCGGTTGTAATTGCATTGTTTCAATATCTGGCAACAGTTGGTTTTGTTTTGTTCTAGAGAAAAGTTTATGAAAATAAAGTAATGTGAAATATATACGGCTCTTCTGTCATTGAATTTAAGTTAGAAATATATTCGCTTTAACAATAAGAAATGTTATTGAGGGCAGTTTTAATAGCTTATAGATATTTTAATACTTAACTTTTAGGGATTCATTTAGTTAAGAGATTTATTTACATTGGAATCCAACAACTGCTTCATACTCACAAGCAATTTTTCCATATGTATGCAATTTATTTAATATAAAAAAAAGCTATTTACCCATTTTTATAAAGAAACAGTAGTAATTTTTGCAGATGTCATATACGCATCGGGGTTGGCATGTTTTTTCTCTGACTCCAATTTGGCAGAAATCTCGCTTTCGAATACCAGTTACTTATATATTTTTAAATTATTTGCTATCATTTTGAAAAGGAAATAACTATAAATAAATAAAAGTTTGATTAATAATTATAGAACAAAACAGTTTATATAATTAAAACAGAAAATAAAAGTAAGTAAACAATTTATTAATAAATAAAAAACAATAGTCGGGTTACCACAGCAGGCAAAATAACACCATATTGGCGCCAGTTAGGTATCCCGGTTCATATCTGAAATCTGTGTGTAATTTGTATATAAAAAATATTATATATATTTAGAAACTATTTTTTCTATGTATATAAGTGCATATATAAACAAAAATAAAAGTTCATTAGATTTGTTTTCATAGCTGTTTATATATTTTGGCAACATATCTCACTTTCTGATGCCCGAATTGCGTCAAGCTTTTTTAAAAAATGCTCTATAATGGGAAAGTACCTAAATAAATAATTAATAGAAATAACCAATTATACAAACTAAAACTTTTTATTTCGAGATCAAAGCATGGTTTTTAATTTCAATTAAAAATACATATATCCTTGGATAATTTCAGTTGAAATTAGGTTCACAGCTTAATGTCATTCCATAAACCTATACAAACACAAGTGATTCATTCATCGTGAAACGTAAAAAATATTAAATCATTCAGGTAATCATACACAAAGTAAGTTCTCCAACAATCAATGGACAATATTCTAATGACGTCATAGTAGGTAAAATGGTGACGGTATCGTTTGTGTATGGTTTGAAATCACAAAGATTTAATTTTGCAATGTCTCTTAGTTACATTATTTTATTGTCATATTTATGAGCTCAGAACAAAAGCATATTTTTTCCTTTTTTAGTTATTAAAGACGGAAAAGAATTATAAATGCATGATTTGAAAAATTTAAATAATTTTCGGTACTTCTTAGTTATCCCGTCGACCAAATTACTGTCGCCAAATTGCAAGATTAATTGCCAATAATGGTTGCCATTAATTAATTAATTGTAAGATTAAATGCCAATAATGGCCAATAAAACCATTAATTCGACGTTTTATTTGTATTTTTATTAATGTTTTGCTAATTTATTTGTTCTTTCGTTATTTAAAATAAAAAAAATATGTCAATGTGTATCATTTGGCGAGTGGTTTGGCGGTTTATATAATTTGGCGAAATTGGTCGACGGGATAACTAAGAAGTACCTAATTTTCTTTCTTAAGAGTAAAAAATAACATCGGGAAGTAACAGCGGGTTTAAGTTAAATAAGTTTTCCTGTTTAATTCTGTTGTAATATTCAAAATAACTGTATTTATTAGATTTCAGTAAACAACATCAGGGCCCGATTAAACTTTGAAATTAGAGAAATTACAATGTCATTTCAGGACCTTTCTTTTGGAGAAGCTTTTCGAAATTCCACATATACATGGAAACTCTTCAGTGTTAGAAATATTATTCTTAGGACTGACATAACATGAGAACGGCCTGCAATTTTGCACAAGTTTTTGAAAACTACTTTATATCAGAAATTTTACTAAAAACTGGTTACTTTTTTGTTATAGCGGCTCACACTATTAGGATTATGACAAGTTGCAGCCAATTTCGCCAACGTCGTAACCAAGATCGTGAAGCACACACATATTATATCATTTCATGAAATCGTATACAATAATTTAATATTTTTTACCTTACTTCAAGTGTGTAATTTATTTATTTTTAAGGCTTAACAATCTAAATTGTCCAATATATAAATTTAAAAAAATGTAAACAAAGATTGAATTGACATGACCGCAAAAAGCCTCAAATCTGCATAACACTTGGAACCAAACTGTGCAGATTAGTGGTCTTATACTGTACACAATTTTTCATAAATGTGTTTCGTTCTTAAAATGTGTTATTTTCATCTATCACTGCGGAACAATCGAGAAAACTCATATTCTTGCACACGAGTTGTATATATCTTTATATCTAAATTTCCGTCATTTTTGACGGGCTACCTTTCTAGTATGTATATATAGTGCAAAGAGAAATTTCATTCCGGCCGCTTATATCTTGAGTTCTGCTGAATAGATTTTGACGGGACATACATTGTTAGTTAGAAAATTTTCCAGAAAAAAATTTAGTGTAAAACATAACGTTCTGCATTGCTTAGTTAAATAATTATGGGGAAAGTTCTAAATCAGATGAACCCAATTTTGAAAGATTTACTTTTTTTAAAGGTTCCACTGAATGAATGTTTATGGGATTTAAACTGGTAATTAGATCATTTTTAGGGAAGGTTTTGGTATATTTTCCAGTTTAAAAGATTCTGCTAAGTGGATTTCGATGCAACTTGATCGGTTAGTTATTTTTTTCAGTGACTGTTTTAGTATAAAGCACATATCATTTGCTGTTGCTTGGTTGTTAGGTTGCTTGATTGTAGAATTATAGATGAAAGTTCTAGAATCAGGCGAACCCAACTATTATGAACGATCAGTCTTTTCAATAAGTCCAATTAGCAGATTCTGATGAGACTTGCATTGATAATTTTTCATGAACGCTTTTAGTATATTACATATTGTTCTATTGTTCTTTACCGAATCCTACACTAACAGATCAACTAAAGAAATTGGTCCTTAACAGTCTAAATTTTGTATGACTCAATAAAAGATATAATAGCGTAAGACATTCATATTGCTTTCAGCAATTCGGTTGGATATACCAGGTAAATGTCCATATTACTTTGAAACGCATGATCAAATTCACAGATATATTTTGTTTCATTCAAGATTTCTTTAGAAAAACCGACCAGCGTAGCGGGCGAAGGCGGCTAGTAACTGTATATTTGTATCTGTGTATGTATTTTATTGCTTAAAATTTTATTATTTTTCGAAGTCCTATATCTAAGATTTGTTTTACATATGTATATTGCTTGGAAATCTGTAACATTAGAGCTAGTAATATTAGAAGAAATTCGATAAAAAAATTTCTCTGTGTTTTAAGAATACATTATCTCAAATTCATTTACTTTTCCGGAATACTTATTTATCCAATATTCGCCGGATGTTTCTTGTAAAATATTCTCTTAATTTGAAATTAATGATTCTGTAAAGGCTTTTATTTTTGTTTAATTTTATAATGTCCCTATATACAAACTTCATACTTAATTGCAACATCCTCAAGTGTATTCTTTCTCCTGTATACATATATAGGAATTGAAAAACAGTAGAAAATTCTCGGTGATCACTTTGCTTAAATTGTTAAATATAATATTTGAAGAAATAAGTTTTAACATTTTAGCACGTATTTTCATACCTATATACTTGAAAAATATTAATAACACACAGGGGATCCTTTAGTGTCGGAAAGCTGCGAAATGTCATAAAACTCAAAGTATCATAAATCAGTAAGTTTGGTTGTAAACGACTGGAATTTTTGAAATACAACTTACACAAACACTTTGAGGAACTTGTGAAATACCACTTAACTAACGAGAACCTTGAGTAACGCGGCTTTAAACCAAGAATGATAAGTTTAAACTGGAAAAGAGCTGAAATTTGTTCTTATTGTTCATAAATAGTGCTCACCAAGAGCTGCAGATATAATATCAATGTTTAGTTGGAAAGCAAATGACTCAGGAAGAATGTCAAAAAGGTCCCATTGAAATCGGACCATAATTAAGAAATTGGGATGGGGGAGCGTGAGGTGGGAATATGATTGTTGACAAACTAGAAAAGTGCAGCTTAATAAACTAGTAACCCAAATGATTTGGCTCCTAAACTAAAAGTGTAACAATAACCTAGAAGAAAAAGACTTTTATGCGAAATTTGACAACAGTTCTGCCTTTAAACTAGTAAAACCGAAAGAATAAATAAATAAATAAATATGTATATATATATATATATATATATTGCTTTGAAATTACTGTCAAAAATATCGATACAAAAGTTGGAGCACGGTTGGCCCCAACCAAAAGGAAGGAAGGGTAGGAACAGAAAATAAAAGATCACATTAAAAGCTTTCCAACGATATGTTACACGATATGGTTTGAAAGAAACAAAAAATATGCCCCCAAACCCCCCAAGGGCGCATGTAAACCCCAAACGGTCGGAGGGGCGACCTCAAATGTATCTTTGGTTAAGGTTTCAAAATGTGACTTTATAATAAAATAGAACAAGAATTGGACATTTTAAAAATTGCATGCATATTTTGAACGGCCCTGTAAATTAAGATTGCGAGGAAGGGAGGGGAGGAGAGATTAGAAGGGACGAACTTGAAAAATACAACATAATAAACTAGTAACCCGAAAAACTAGGCTTCTAAACAAAAGTATAACGATTTACCCTAGTGTTGAATTCAGGGGTGGCCCGGAGGAACATTGGAATGTCCCTCCCGAAAGTTTTGAGATTTTATACATTTTAATGGACAAATGTACATCCCCACTTACGGAACTCTAAAATATCCATCCCCCCCCCCCCCGCATCCCGACTGAAGTTGGAGAAATCTCTCCTGCCATTCAACACTGAACCTAGAAAGAAGAAAAAGGGTTCTTATACAAAATTTTACAGCAATTCTGGCGCTATAAAACAGCAAAATTGGAAGAATCGATTCAACCCGAATTGTGGATCGACCGCGATGCGATTTGAATTGAAGTAAATCAAAAAATAACGATTCTAACAGCATCTAAAGATCGACATCGAATCTGTACTGAATCGATTCGCCATTTCTGATCCTACGTTACGGGTAGAATCGAATCGTTCATTGTTTCTTGCGCCTTTAGAAAAAGAACCCACACAGCATTTTTAGTTTGCAGAAAATTTGCAGAATTCTTGCTTTGAACCTGCAAAGTTGCAGCAAGCTCAGCATGACAAGATTGAAAGTTCATAACAAGACTGCAGCAAGATACCGCAAACGCCGAACTCACCACACTTTGAACTTGTAGGTAACTTGTCGTGCAAGTTAAATTCATGCTGTATCACATTTATTGTAAATTAACGGCAAACAAGTAATCAAAAATACTGCAAACTTACTGCAAGGTAGTAATTTTTCCACACCACATTAACTTTTTACAAGTGTTACACTATAAGTTTAACCTTCGAAGGGGTCCATAGACCAGTTCAGGTCTACTGATGCATACGCACCGTTAAGGTGCGGTGCATGCATCGTTTTTACCACCATAAACAAATTAGGGTAATATTTGCGCTTTTCAATTCGAGCCTTTTTTTTGGTATTTGAGAAGTATAGTGTTTAAAAAAAGCGGTGCCAACCGAATAAAATTTCTGCGTATCTGCTGATTGTCTATTCTCTCAACAAAGGGATTTTTTGCTTTCGTCACTTACATAGGCGTAACCAGGGGGGGTGCCCTGGGTGCCCGGGCACCCCCCCGTTTCCGCAGACTCGAGCACAATTATTTAAAAAAAAATCGAAATCTGCAAAAGAAAAAAGAAGAAGAAGTGAAAGCAGAGTTCAATTAGTTTAGTTCAGAAAACTAAACAGCTAATTTTTGAAATGTGATAAAAAAAAAAAATCCCATTCTTTTTTTTTTTTTTAAAGAAAATTATGTCGTTTATCTTTTTTTAAAACTAGAATATTTGCAAGAATCTGTATTAGTCATAGTAATTCAAAAAGGTGGCTTTATAATCCCACTTTGACGTCCTTTGTTTGTGGGAGATGTTTTTAACGCCGTTCTTTTTATTGCATGTTTCTGCAATTTCATGAGAAATTAACGCAAGTTTTTGACGAGGATAGAAACTATGGGAACGTCCACTGTTATTCTTGTGACCATCAGAGCAAATTTTCATATATATTTCCAATTCTTTTATTACAAAATATATTTAGGATAAATTTGATGCAATTACTTAAAAATACATGCACTCTACTTTCATAAACCATATGCAGTTTGAAACAAAAAGCATTTTACTTGCCTTGATAATAAATTAAAATTTTGCTACTCTTGTGACCACAAAAAAATGCAATTTTTAAAAATTGTGTTTGACGCAGAAATCCTGTGAGTTATATGAGACTATAGAAATAAAATTTACAGAATATAGCAGAGTAATTATATCTTTTTAAAAAGCATTAATCATTGAACTCCTCTGATAAAGCATGAACTAGTAACATTTGATTTTGCAAAATGCTAAGTGTTACTCTTGTAACATTTTGTGCATAATGTAATTTTAGCAAAAATTCAGTTTAAATACTAAATAAAATAATTAAAATAAGTTAAAAAAATTATTTTCCATAGGGAATAACTGTTAAGGATGGTTTAATTTTAAAATAAGATAAAATAATGTAAAAAAATTCTAAAATTAACAAACACTATAACCACATAGCAATCTCTCAGTTTCTACTACACTATGACGCAAAAGTTTAGACAATGACGTCATTCAGCTGTAAAATGTAGAATTATGACGTCAGAATTACAAAAACCTGTAAATATATTCAAAAACTGATTTAAAATGCTATGTACAAAAGACAGTCGTTTTATTTGCTATAATACTAATTTTTTTCATAAAAATTCAAATGTGCTTGTCGCAAAAGTTTAGACACTTTTCTAAATTTCTTTGAATATTCGCTGGCATATGCAAATTTAGAATTGATGATGTCACAAATTTGGAGTACTTAAGTTCTGCAAACGATTGCGCTTCATAGTCGACATGCCGAGAGCTAAAGAAATTCAAGTGAATGAGGTTTCAAGGATTTGGCAGTTGAAAGGTGAAGGGAAGAGCGTTTCTGAAATTTCTGCTATTATTAATAGGTCAAAAAAATCTATTTATCGAGTTTTATCGAGTAGTTCCGAATATAAAGCAAAATGTCGGTCTGGGAGGCCACGTGTGACAAATGTACGAGAGGATCGCCTGATACAAAGACTAGCGAGTACTCAACAAATGAGCGTACGTGGAGTTCAAAGCTCATCGGGACTCTCTGTATCAAAGGATACGATTCGTAGACGAATTTTGGAAAAAGGAACAATCGTTTATAGCAAAATGCAAAAGAAACCAGCTCTGAAACCACATCATAAGTTACAAAGACTTATGTGGGCTCGAAAGCATATGTCATATGGAGAGAAATGGCAGTCAGTCATATTTAGCGATGAAAAAAAGTGGAATCTGGATGGTCCAGATGGTTGTTTATCGTATTGGCATGACTTGCGGAAGGAACCTCGACGTTGTTTTAGTCGCAGACAAAGAGGGGGCTCGGTGATGGTTTGGGCAGCCTTTTGCTATAATGGACAAGTATCTCTGACCTTCACCAGTGGTCGTCAAACTTCACAGCATTATACACAGACATTAGAAGAAAACCTACTGACATTTGCTGAGCTTCTAGGGGGTCCTCAGTGGGAATTTCAGCAAGACAATGCTTCAATTCACACTGCAAAACATTCAAAATCTTGGTTTAATTCCCATAATATAAGAGTTCTCGACTGGCCAGCATGTAGCCCAGATCTTAACCCTATAGAAAACCTTTGGAGCATCATGTGTCGCAAAGTTTATAGCAACGCTAGACAATACTCTTCTGAAAAGGAACTTAAGACATCTATTGAGAATGCATGGTACGATATCGATCCACAAACTATGCAAGATTTAGTTTCTTCCATGCAATCTCGTGTATATGACGTAATACATAAGCATGGATGCGCAACCAGGTTTTAAAAATTGTTTATTTCGATTTTATTTAATTTGTGTCTAAACTTTTGAGACAGCAGTTTATTTTTGTTACCATTTAATTTATTGCAATATGCACAATTCCACTTTTCTTTGTTATAAATATTGTTTATATGTACAGCACATTAATTTCAAGCAGTGATTTGAAAATTGAATAAATATTTTTCAAAGTATGTAAGAATTTCTTCATTGTCTAAACTTTTGCGTCATAGTGTATTTAACAGACTAAGTCATTGTCTTCATTATCAATAATATCATTTGCAACTTCTCCTGTATCATGATTTACTTAAGAAAACACAAATGCTTTGTACGAATCATGTTAGTCTAAGGTTTGTAGTAGAAAGTGTAATTTTTCATGGTTTTAAAAAATTGTATTTGTTGAATGCCCTTCGCTGTTGGTATTTTCTCGCAAAGTAATAAAACTTTATTGTTTATTTCTTTTGACAAAATAAGCAGTGGATCTTAGGATTCCTTTTTTAGCACGCACTTCATTCCATTTATATCATTATACAACAACACAAAATAAATCTACAGAATCTATACCAGGAGTATTTGAAAAAAAAAATATGGCCAATTAAGTTAATTGAGAAAGGAGTCTGATTCATTGTAAGCCTATTTGCATAGTTATATTTTTGTTTAAATTGTAAAACACAACCATCATATAAAAAAGTAAAACAGGTACATTTTAGGAAAATACAAATTCCCTTAAAGATGCAATGTTGAAATTTTTCATACGAAAGCATTTACAAAAAATTGGTTATGAGTTACATTGTCTAAAATAATAGCATAAGATTTTACTTTATTGGGATCATACTAAATAAAAAGCTGAAAATACAGTCGCTTGTGGATTTGACCAGTAATGTAGTATTTCATACCAAAATTTCGTCTTGGCATGAAAATAAAACAGTTTCCAGAAAATCCACTGGCATAACTATTCTTTGAGAAATTGTTATTTTTTTTCTTTTGGCATTACGAAAATAATCCCTTGTACAAGTTTCAATGAATGTGTGCCACAGAAATGGATTTAGTTGCTTTCGAAAATTTTTAAACAATCAGAAATGGTTTCTTTAACTGCTACTTTTTCAAAACATTTATCAACGTTTTGAAAAAGTAACAGTATTGATGAAGATGTTGATAAAAGTTTTGTCAATAGCAAAACGTCTATCAACGTTTTGCTATTTACAATTACTTATAAGAAGTTCTGTATTATGAACTTCCGTTTCAAATAATTCTTCGATGTTATCGCCGCAAATTAGACATTCTGAATTCCCAAATTTTAAGTATCATGTATCTTGGCAGACAAAATCATTAAATCCATCACAAGAATGTTTAATGCAGGAAATACACCTGTTACTACATTATGAATTGCTTGAATGTTTTCGTGACAGCAACAAATGGAGATATTCTGATGAGTTATTTTCTATTGTTTTATGAAGCTAGGCTTTAAAGCTGGAAAGGAATCTCCAATTTTTCAATTTAGTAAAAATTTTTAAATAAAAACGTATTCTCTTATTAAATGTCCCCTAGAATTGATGAAATTATGCGACCTTTTTCACGCTTAACTAACGTAGATTTAGCTGAAGAATGACTTCTTCTTAAATCTTCATTGACATAAAATTCTCCAAAGCTGTGGTGTTGGATTTTTCTTCGTTACTGTATCTGAGGTTAGCTAGTTCTCTACTTTTTCCTTTTCTTAATATTTCCATTTTCTTGCTGAAGCTTCTGCTGGTTTTAAGACTTTTCTTCACCTTATCGTAATATATTTTGTTTTGTTTCTTTCTCACAACAACATATTCAATTTCATTCTTATTTTTTCTTTACAATTTTTGGCGCTTAGCAGAATTTTTCCTGCTCTTTAAAACAATGTCGTGTATAAGAAGCAATATTAAGATCTTTCCTTTAAAATATACTATCGGAATCCTTTCCATAAGAGTTACTATAAGAACCTCTGTAGATTATACAGCAGAATTTAGTAAACGAAGCTTTACAAAGCCTATAAAATATCAAATCAAAGACCATGTACTTCAAACCAAAAGAAAGCACACAAAAATGACTCGAGTTGAGTTGTTTTATTATATCTTTAATTACTTGTCATGATTATTTTATAATCTTAAGTAATACCAAAAATGAATAAAAATAAATCTACCCATTAAAAAAACACTAATAAAGATAATTTATCTTCCTTAAAATTTATAAAATAACCTTAGTTATAGCTAAAACTATTTCAAGAACTGCTCTAATAACAGAGAAAAAAAACAACAAAACTTTAAGCATTCTGTTTGTTTTGGTTGTAATGCAGAGTTATATCAAACTAACGACGAAACTATAATGTTTTACTCTTGTGAAACAGACGTTTGTTACTCTTGTGACAAATCCTCAGAGCCTATTCCATGCATAGCATAAACAAAATATTTAATGTAAAATATGTCTTATACCTCGAAATTAGAGAATTAGAAGTTTTGGGTAAAAATTTTAAGTAGTTTTTTTTTTTATTAAAACTTTTGTATGTTTTCCGTTACTCTTGTAACATTTAATTATTAACATTTAAATACAGCCAAAAATATATTAAAGACATTATCTAAAAGATTTTATCTATGTAGATCTTAAAGATATGATAATTGTTTGTTGATTTGAACGCATAGTAATTTTAATAAATTCTAAAAAGTAAAAAAATCATACATTTCTATAAGTTGTATTTTAAGCTCAAATGTAAATGTAGTTTTATACTGTTAGTATCCAGCTTATTTTCAATAAATACTTGCTCTTGTGAAATTAAAGCTTACAAATTCATCTACTTCAACTCTTTAGCTTTAAATTGATGTATCACACTTATATTTCCGTTTAAAAAAAATTTCAGCAAAATCTGCCGTGGACGTTCCCCTATTTGTCTCTTTGCTTTGGTAGTTTAAAGTTAAGAAAAAAGCAAAAAAATTTTTTTGAAAAAGGGATGCAAATGTGAAACGGTAATTCCAAATTTCGATTAGCCGAAGTAAAGGGGGGGGGGGGACACATACCCTGCCTCCTTAGTAAATGAAAAATAATAGCACAGAAAATTCAAATTAATCTGCAGGTTGGTTCGTTGGTTGAATTTAGAGTTTCGCAGACATTTTTTGACATTCTTGAAAGGAATATGGTTGCAGTCTTTCAAGTCAATATATTATAGTTTTTTTCCTCTGAAAATTTTTATACGATTTTTAAAGTTTTTTCTCGTTTCGCGGCGTTCTTTTGAAAGTAGGAAAAGGAACCCCATTTCAACTTTTTAGCCCAGTGCAGTAAATTTTGACAAATTCGCGATTTTATTCTGTGATCATTTCATGATATTTACAATTTCCCCCCAAAATCGTGTAACGAAATTCACGTCTTTCTAAGCGATTTTTTGTCGAAATCCGCACTTTTCGCCACTTACCTTTGACAAAATTTGTGTTTTTTACTGCTATTCTTTGACAAAATTCGCATTTTTACCGCAATATTTTGACGGAATTGGCATTTCTTTAGCACGCAATTCTTCGATGAAATTCGCGTTTTCTTTCCACGATCTTTTGATGAAATTCGCTTTTTCTTTCCGCAATCTTTTGACGAAATTCGCTTTCTGCTATCCGTTGACGAAATTCTCGTTTTTACCGCGATCCTTTGACGAAATTTATTTTCTGTTGCGACCGATTGACGAAACTGATATTTTTTACAGGGAGATCATTTGTCGAAATTCGGGATAGTATTGCGCGACCGTTCGGAAAAATTCTCGATATCTTTCTGTACCAGTTAACAAAACTCTCTACTCTTTTCCGCAACATTTTGACGAAATTTGAAAAAAAATTTCGTCAATCCTTTATCGAAATTCGTAATTTTTTTGCGCAATCTTTAAACGAAACTGGCGATTACTTTCTGCACTCTTTTATTGAAATTCCCGATATTTTTCCACGATTGTTTGAAGAAATTCTCAATTTTTTTTGGTCCTGATTTACGAATTGATTTTGAGAAATTCCATAAAAGAAATGAAAATCGCGAACCCAATTTAAAAAAAAATATATTTACTGAAGAATCACAGGCCTGTGAAAGAATTTAAAGGGGGAAATACTGCCCAGCATTTTTTATTATGAGAGACTTTCCTTTTCTGTGCACAAATCGCGTGATCCCGCGCGTTATTTCAAACCCTGTCCCTGAAAGAAAACTTCATTACTAGAGAAGTGGTTGTTTTTTTTAAACGAACATAGAATTAAAAAAATGTAGGATTGGGCGGGGAAGGGGGGGGGGAACTGCCTTCGACAACGTACTCCCGAGCAAGCTACGACCTCTTCTGTCTCGAAACAAGCGAATCTTGAATTATTGCGTTTTTTATTTCGAGCAAAATTAAATTTTCAGCTTTCTTATAAGAGCTGATTTGACATTATTCCAATTCGAATTTAATCACGGCAATTGCAAAAATTACCAGAGAGTTTTTCTGTTTCAAAAAATGTCAGAAAATCGCCTCAAAGCACGAAAACCTCCGCTAGAAAGTGCATTAAAAATTCGGAAAAGATTATAAAACCACAGGGAACGAAATTAACTAATTGGGCAAAAGATTTAAACCGGATTCGTTTTAGGAATTAAAAAAAAAAAATCACCGCGAAATACGAAAAAAAACCCCTCTAAAGATAACATTAAAAAATTGTTAAAAATTGAAAAATCGCTGTAAGAATCTCGAAAACACTTTATTGAAAAGAAGACAAAGTTTACTGGGTAAAATATTGAAATCGGATTCTTTTTTATTTATTTGAAAAAGTTGCCGCAAAAGGCGAAAAAATTCGCATAAAAAATTAATTGAAAAATTCCAGAAATTGTCTTCCATATGCATGAGTTCAGGCATACAGGTCCTGTCAGATCTTACGGGTGCGGGCTGCATTGTTTTTTAAGAGCTCAGCGCGCGCGCGCGTACACACACAGAGAGACTTACAAGCACCTATCTTTATTATTACAGTCGCATCATGATAGTATAATTTTTATCGTCTTGATAAAATTTAGTGTATATTATCATGGCCTGCTTTACCTAATATATTCGACACACTCTAGGGTAAAAAACCTGAATTACCGTAATTCCCGGCCTATAATCTACGGATCAAACAATTAGGCTCAGACCCAGAAATCTTGTTTCATAAAACGTAACTTATTAAATCACGATAAATATTTAACTTAAATAATGAAATAAAATTTCTGGGCAGAAACATGATTGTTTGAGTCGCGGATTATAGGCAGGAAATTACGCTATTAATGAATATTATAATTATTTATTGTATTATAATAATTATTTATATAGACTTTCCTCCAAAATTTCTTGGATCCATCCGGTGATCCCTAAGAAGTCATGGAGTCACATTCTGAAAGAAATTCGTGCGCATGTACTGATGTACCGCATGTATTATCTGAGATTTATCTTCCGGCAAAATTTCATGTACAAGACTTTGACTGAGATAATTTTAGATCTCATGCAGTTCCCCTGTGCCTATAGAAGTTTCCAGCATGGTTAAAGGCCTTTTTTAATCTTTATAAGAAGTTAGGGTGCCAAAAAGTTTTACAGTTGTGACCACACTTAGTCACTGTCTCATATCACTGCTGCAAGGACATTTACATATATATATATATATATATATATTTTTTACCATTAGATTTAGTTTTAATGCTTTGAACCCCTTCTCAACCCTCCTCAAGCAAACAAAAATCGCGTTTGAGCCCTTTTTAAAAGAAATACCAGACAATTATATCTTCTAAGATGGAAAACTGTCTAAAACGGAAATGAGATCGGTTTTATGGGATTCATTTTAGCAGGTTTTACTATATAAGATATTATTTGTATCCAACATATTCAGGTTAAAAAGTCTGGGCACCCCCCCGTTCAAAAGGCTGGTTACGCCTATGGAATTAAAGACAGTCTTGCAATTAGTTTCACAACAAGCTACTCATGCAAGTGGGTGATGGTATACCTTGCGGGAGATTTGCTGCGAATTTCTCAATTCAAATTTGTCACGGCGAGATAACATCAGAAAAAATCAAACTTGCTGCTAATGTCCATGCTATCTGGGATCATCTTCACCAGTGGTGTAGTCCTGGGGAAAAAAGTGGGGGGATGCTCATGGTTTCAAACATTAGGGTCTATTTCACACACAAGGAAAACTTTATTTTGTATCTTTCTTTTCATTTTCAATTGCAGAGAAAAGTAATTGAAAAATTAAATTTAAATTTGGAAATTAAATTAAAATTAATTTAATTAGTTTCTTTTAGACACTAAATAGCTTGAAATAGATATAAAAGATATAGAATTCAAAAATTTAAAACCTATTTTCTGGACTGAATATTTTTGGAATAGAATTCGCAATTCAGTAACACTAATTCAGGCAACGAAATTTTTATTAGAATTTCTGCTACATTATTTATTTTAGAAATAGTTATAAAATACCTGTTTTTCATTGAGAGCACTAAAAATTATTGCATTATTACTTTATGGTCAGTGTAAGGAATTTATTGTAATCATGGAAAAGAAAAATAAGACTGTGAAATTTTGGTACATCTTTACTTTTTGAAGCCCCCTGAATCCATGTTGCTTATTTTTACAACAATTCTCTATGTATGTGCGTATGCATGTGTGTATGTTGGTATTTCCTTAGTCTATTTTTCCCATGTGTGTTTGAATATGATAGCGTCCAAACGGTGTTTTTGACTGGCCTCAAATTTTGCAAGTAAGTTATACATGATAAATAGACTATTTAATTCCTTTTATTATATTTTATTATAGACTATTTAATATTCTGAAACTGTAAGCCATTGTTCAAACTCTAATTTGGAAGAAATTCGACACGTTTTTCGCATCTAGGCAATTTTTAAACAATCTTTTGACCAGGAGTAACAAATAAGTACTGTTTACGTGAGAAAAAATATCAAATAATGTTACCAAGGCCGAAGATAAATAATGCTTTTTATTGGCCCGAAGAATACGTTTAGTACTCAAATGCTAACCCAAATCGAAAATTTTAAAAATATGAAGTTTAAAGAGTGGAAATAGATAAATATCTTTTTACAAAACATTTCCAAAAATTGCGTTTCATCAAGATTTCTTTTTTTTTTAAAACTTCAAATAGAAACTTTAAATTAGTAACTATAGGTTACTTCTTATGTGTAAATGCACGACTTGATTTTTTTTTTTTTTTTTTTTTTTTTTTTTTTTTTTTTTTTTCAAAAATTAGAATTTTAACGTTGTGAAATGCGGAAAGAAGATTCTAAAATTTGAGTTTCAACACGATTTCTCAAGAAACGTAAAACATGGCACTTATGTATTTTCAAGACTTACATATGCTAGCTTAAAACGTTTTTATTATTATTATTATTAAAATTTTAATACGGTGATTTAATGGGAAAGTCCTCTAAAATCGTCTGACCACAATTTATCTGAAGCTGTTTTCTACAAGAAACTGGGAAATAAATATAGTATTGGGTCGATCGGAAAATCGTGTCGTGTTGAGAAAATCAATTCGTACCGGAAAATTCTGCCTGGTAATTATTGGACATTAGATATCGGAATCGATTTCTAATAATTAAATGATAGAGTTTTTCGGTACGAATTGATTTTCCCAACACGACACGACTTTCCGATCGACCCAAAAGTATAGTTATTAACATGTAGATGCTCACGAATAACGGCTTTTAAAATTTTTCAAATTTTAAGTGATGAAATTAGCGGAAAACCTTCTAAAATTGCTATTTTTCTGAAACTATATCAGGGCTAGAAACTTTAAATTTGACATAGAAGTTATTTTTAATACGTAGTTATTCTGATTGACAGAATGAAATAAGATTGAAATTTGAATGTGTGAATTAGCGAGTGAATGTTACCACATTATTAACAAGAATAAAATGTACTCTAATTATAAATTTATTTGAATTAATGGCATTCTCTGAAGTGATTAAAGAGTCGAGCAGAAATGTTTAAAATATAGCTTTTTGCTGTAGAGTTTCGATACCAAATAACACTTACATTTGTACTAGATGAGTTGTTTAAGAAGCGTTTTCCTAATAAATTAGTTTTGAAGTTTAAAAAAAGAGTGTTTCAAATTAATTTCAATTAAATATTTAAAAAAACAGAAAAATGGTTTTAAAACAACAGCAATATATTTAATTTTGTCACAGTTTAATAATATGCATTACTTTTCCTCTGCCAGAGAACTTTTCAGAAATACTTGCTCACATAAAAGTTCTCAACTCTTTATACTTTTCTAGATTTAGTGTCAATAGCCATTCTATGATTTTCATTTTCCAAATTTTGAGTAAGCCTGTGGTTTTAGCTTGGAGTAAGTAGTTTTTTAATGATTTTGTTGCAGCAAAAATAAATTTTTCTAACTGACAAATTTTGAATAGAAGAGTCGCATAGAAGTTTGTTTTTTTTTAATTGTATTCATTTTTTTAAAAAATTAATGAGAATATTATTTCGCTGTCATAA
>OZ010798.1:132784504-132940504 GCA_963932465.1 Maratus speciosus | reverse complement strand
TATTTCAATATTATTTTATCATCTTATTTTAAGCATTTTTATAATCTACAATAGCTACTTATCTCCAAAAGGTATAAAGTTATAGCGCGTATCAATCTTTATAGTACACCCTGTATAACGGCAATATATTAATTATTCACAAATGTTTGTAAAATTAATTTTAGAGCAATAATGTGTGATGAAAAAACATGTGTAGCATTTTTTTTATCAAAAATAAAATTTCGTTTAGTTTAAACAAACATTAAGCAATAATTGTTTATCAATGTTAATGTATTTATTTGAATTATTTTGAGTGGCCATATATAGAAATTAATAATTATATGCGCATCACATAACACACTAAAATTTAAACCAGCAGCAAAACGCATTTCAATAAATATTCGGCCATAGATGGTAGTGTATTTGAATTTTTCGTGTGACTCTGTATACAGATATTATTTACAGACTTAATTAATATTTTGTTCAGCATAATATAAAAAACACATATATAAAATATATAATGCAGAGCTCCCAAATGGTACCCTTTCGCCCTAAAGTTCCTTTTTTTAGAAAAAGGTCCCCTTTGGTTCACTTCGTCCTTTTACGATGACTGAAAAAAAAAAAAATGAAAAGACTTTACTAATGTGGAAAAATCGCTGCAAAATGCAAAAAACTCTAAAAATAGTAGAGGTCGAAATTTACTATGGTGGGCTTGCATAGTGTATCTCAAAACACAAAAAACTCAAAAATTGTATAAAAACATCAAAAATCACGGTACGAATTCCGAAACAAATTTATTGAAAAGAGGACAACCCAGGTAGCACACAGATATCGGCCGATGTCCCGATCAATATTGGCCGATATCGCGAAAGTCACTGAATGTCA
The DNA here is from genome assembly GCA_963932465.1 of Maratus speciosus. Classification (NCBI taxonomy): domain Eukaryota; kingdom Metazoa; phylum Arthropoda; class Arachnida; order Araneae; family Salticidae; genus Maratus; species Maratus speciosus. The sequence continues at coordinate 132,939,640 of OZ010798.1, read as the reverse complement.
GACGTCAAATTTACAAAATCTGCCGATATTCACAGATGTAACTTAAAATTAGCTTTTAAAAGAAAACATCCAAACATTTTTTTTGCATTACTTATAACATTATAATACGTAAATAGTATTCTAAACAATAAAATTCAACTATTTTACTGTTTTTAGAAAACTTGTATTTTTAATGCCTTATTTTTGATATTTTATTTACATTGGCCAATGTCGTAAAAATGATATTAGTATTCCAACATTCAGAGATATCTGTCGACATTTGTAAAAACAATATCATTTTTTAGACATTTCAAGATATCAGTCGACATTTAGCATATCTGAAGAAGTTTGTAATCTTGACGAAAGTGAATGGAAAGTTCTGAAGGACCGCCCATTTTTATAGTTTTCGTTAGCCATGAAATTTGCGTTATATAAAAATTTTCTTTACAAATCTGTAGTTATTTATATATATGTATATATTTGAAAAAAAAAAAACAACAACATAGAAATCTATTGAGATTAGAATGGAAATTTTTCTGTAGTGCAATTTATATAGAAATTTATAGAGATTGCAAAATAGAAAAATTTCTTAAGAAAAGCATTTCATATTAAAATCTATTGATAGTTAATAAAAACTTAATAAGGAAATCTGTAATTATTCCTCTAGAATTATTTGTGTATAAAATAATAATGTAGTGCCTATAACGATGTTAAAATATAACAATTGTTAGTTTTATAAAAAACGAAAGATGCTTTTTTTTATTACATAAAGTTTTTCAATAAAAAAGAGACCAATTTATGTATTTTTTAATGGATACTATGTTTATCTTATTTAAAATGCTCTCGAATTTCAGACTTTTAAAATAATTTTATTTTTTATTATAGAAAGAATACAAGTTTAGTTTCAAAAGTAGGTCATTAGTTTTCAACATAATTTCTTTTTAAATTTCTAGCAAACTTAATTATAAAAAGTGATATTTAAATAAATATATGTTAAAAGAATGAAAAAAAAAAAAAAGTCGGTTGTGATTGAAAAAGTATGAGATAATTAAATTATAATTTTGTCAGACATCTTTTTCGTCACTAATAGAAAAATCTACTCCCACCACTTTCTATTGAAAGTTTCTTATTATTACAATTTTAGTAGGTTTTTCAACTTCAATTATTAATAAGACTGAAAATCTCTTTGAGCATCAACTTTTAGTTCAGTGAGAAGTATACTTTCACCATATTTGCAAATCGCAGTTGATGGTGTTTAAAAAAGAAGTTAATGTCTAAAAAGTTATAATTTAATATTTAAAAATGTTATTCTGGATATTGGAAAAATATATCACTCAATGTCAAATAATGATATTCAGCAATGACAGAAAAGATATCGCTTAATGTCACAAACTGATATTCAGAGATGTTGGGAAATATTGGCCAACATTGCCAAATATCAAAAAATAATATTCATGGATATCTTTTTAGGGAGGTCATTTAATGTTGGCCAATATTACATTTTGATATCGGCCGATATCTTTGTGCTACCTGGGAACTGCAGTAAAAGATTGGAACAGGTTAAAAAACATAAAAAATTGCGAAAGATTCAAAAATCGCTGCACGAAATCCCAAGTTTATTGAAAAGAGGACAAAATTTACTATAACGAGACTAAAAAAATTAAACAGGATTCCTTTTAGTAATGTGGAAAATCACGGCGAAAAATATAAAAATCGCTAAAAATTCATAAAAATCACAAAAGACAAAATTTATTAAAGTGGCATTGTGTCGCGGAATGAAAAAAAAAAAAAAAAAAAAAAAAAAACGGTAAAAATTACAATCTGAAGACGCAATCGCGAAAGGACAAAATCTATTACATTAGGGCTAAGAGTTTGAAACCAAATTCCTTTTTCGAATGTCATAAAATTGAAACGAAACTCGAAAGAAAAGCTGAAATTCGCATAATTTTTTTTCCAAAAATAAATCGCTGTTCAAATTCTGAATAAACTTCATTGAAAAAGTTGAAAAGAGGACACTATTTTTGACAAATTGGCTACTATTGGACTAAAAAAATGAAACAGAATTCCTTTTATTGATGTGATAAAAATCACCGTGAACGGTAAAGAAATAAAAAGTTAAAAATCGCAAAAAAATCAAATTAAAAAAAATCCAAAGACTGGCTTCGAAGCGCATAATTTTAGACATAAATCTACATCGCCTCCATCTTGTAAGCTGTATGTACAGCAGTCTTTTCAGCACATAGACCACACAGACCAAACTCTGTCTTTATTATTATAGATTTAGTTTTGTTTTCGATTTTGATGTAGAAGCATATTTCTGTGTTAAAGGAAATCTTAATTAAAATTTATTCTTGTTTTTGTTATACTTCTTAGATATATTTTTATCAGAAGAAAGTATTGGAATCTTTTTGATGGATTTACACGTTTTAGAATTGAATATGATTTGACAATTTTTTTTTTAATTTCTTTCTGTATATGATACATATTTTGTAGCCTAGCCACTCTATTCCAAAATCTAAAGCATAGAATTTAATCAAATATCATGTTTAATTAGACCCTAGCACGTACATGTGCTAATCGGGTTTTGGTGTATATGGCCCACCAGGGCATTGCTATGCTGCAATTTTCACAATTTACATATCTATAGCTCAGCATCTCTGGTATGAAATTTCACCAAATTTCACATTCACTTAACCCTTGACATAAATTGATGCTGATTAGTTTTTGATGTATATCGCCAAAATGAGGATGCTACTGTGTTGCATTTTTAACGATTTCCATCACAGCCAAATCTCCGCATCTCAGTTTTTGTGTAGAAAGGAATTAAAATTTTTAATATTTAAGGTTAATAATTAACAATATATATGTTAAACTAATTTAAAATTTTAATATTCAACAATTTGAATTAAAAGTTCGTGCTTCTTTAAGGACAATTATGAAGGCAAGTGCTCAATAGTGAACACTTTCTATCTTCTTGCAGTAGAATATTTAACTATGTTTAAATAAAACTGTGTACATTGCTTAATAACTATCTTTATAAAGACAACGAATTGACACATTTTCTAGGGTATTTAAAAAAAATTTGCTTGCATATTTAGAAAAACTTGAAGTCCCTTTTTTAAATACAAATGACCCTCTTCATACTTTTGGGGGGCTAAAATATGTTGGGAGCCTTATAATATAATCGAAAACACGTTTCAGACTGAACACATAGATGACAATGTGATGGATTCTTTTGTCTGGCTTTGTAAATGTACTATAAATGTTTCGTGCACCGTTTTCTATAGTATCGTTTACCATAGTTTTTCATGCATTTCAAATAATTATCATTAAAGGATCGTGGTGTTTGGAAATATTTTTTATGTCCCTGTAAACGAACGATAAAAGCTATTCCCGATAGGGAACATGTAATGAATTTCAAATGTCATTTTCGTTATATTCAAAATATTATAACTTCGTTAATGTCTATTTCAAACAATTTCTGCCAATAAAGCGTAATATGAAAGTTTTGTTTTCGGGTAAACGAAATACTGATGTATTTCGTCTGTGAAATGATGATGTGAAATACTGATGTATTTCGTCTGTGAAATGATGATGTGAAATACTGATGTATTTCACATCATTTACAATAGTGATGTACTACACTGAACCTCAAAAATATATATAAAATTTTGCCGCAATACAAACAAACTTATGGAAATTAAAATGTGAATAAGCGAACCAGCACAGTAACCACTTTCAACTTTGTTGAAAAGTATTAAAAATCAATACCTTATTTCTAAAATTGTTAATTTATTGGTGTATTCATTAAAAAAAAAAATTAATAAGTTTGGAAAGTCTGCGTCCTCCCGCATCTCTAGCGTTCCCCTTGAAAGTATAAAGTAAGGGGACGCTGGAGAAAAAATAAAAAAGTGAGGGGACGCCATCCCCCCGCGACTACACCACTGACTTCACAATCAACCTGCTTCTCTTTCTCTCTTTGAGTTTCCGACGATGTCGTTTGTAGTTAGGCCAGAACATGTGATAACTCCTTCATGGCATTCAACGTAATCATTAGCAGATGATGTAAGCAATAAGCATACTTTAGCTATGGTCCAGAGATCAGCACGAATTTCAATGAAATAACCCAGATAGCATGAACATTAGCAGCAAGTTTGATTTTTCCTGACATTATCTTGCCATGACAAATTTGAATTGAGAAATTCGCAGCAAATATCCCTCAAGTGAAACTGATGGCAAGGACCGTCTTTAATTCACGAAAGTGACGAAAGCAAAAAATTCCTCTGTTGAGAGAATAGACAATCAGCACATACGCCGAAATTGCAGAAATTTTATTCGGTTGGCACCGCTTTTTCTAAACGCTATACTTACCAAATACCAAAAAAGGCTCGTATTGAAAAGTACAAATGTTACCTTAACTTGTTTATGGTGATGAAAACCAGGGCCTGATTAACTCTAAGTGGAATCCGGGGCACACAAGCTGTATCAGGGCCCCCTTTGTCTAGAAAATTGTATTATAAGAATTTCAAACAGCTTTATGTGCAATTCAAAATTTAAACTATACCTTTATAAAAATAGAATACATTATAGACGCATGTAAAAATGCATTAAAACATTATGTTAAGGAAAAATCTTCTGCAATATATGCTATTTAATATGAGTAAAACTCTAAACCTAAAGAGCCAGAAGGAAACAAGTTTGATATAATATCCGTTTTTCTCTGAATTTCGAAATTTAAATTGCATTTTATTGTCACTAGTGAAGAAAACTGCGATAGTTTAGTTTTTAGTTTGCATGAATGGTAAAAATTAATTTCTTCTGTGAACTATATTTAGAAATTTACATTAATTTGTATCTTCAGACAGTGGAGAACATGTATTTTGGGGACCCATGAAAATGTGGGTCCGGAGCACATGCCCCACGTGCCCTTGTGATAACCAGGCTCTGATGAAAACGATGCATGCCCCTTCTGACGGTGTGTTCGCATCAATAGACCTGACCAAGTCTATGGACACCTCCGAAGGGGTTAAACTTATAGTGTAACAGTTGTAAACAGATAGTGGGGCATGGAAAGATTACTACTTTGCAGTATTTTTGATTACATGTTTGCCATTAATTTGCGATAAATTTGATACATCATGAATTTAACTTGCACAAGTTAGCTGCAAGTTCAAAGTGTGACGACTTCGGCGTTTGCTTTATCTTGCTGCAGTCTTGTTATGAACTTTCAGTCTTGTCATGCTGAGCTTGCTGCAACTTTTTCATAGCAAGGCTGCTGCAAATTTTCTGGTAATTAAAAATGCTATCTGGGTAAGATTTAAGAAATTACATATTAAGTATTAAATATTATATTGTGTTTAGGATTTAAATGATAACATGTTACGCTGCACTTTTTGGCATAGTTTTATTTTTACATCTTTTTTCTCCAACAAACAGAGAGCATGATAAAAATAAGTCAGTAGAGTTTTTTAGTTCTGTTCAGTAAATCACGTGATATTGCTTGCATCACATCTGGGGGAAAGCAATCTTATTTGATTTATTGCTAATTATCGTTTATGTTTGGAAAAGCACAATTTCATTTTGATGTTCCAACACTTGAAAATTATGAGTTTGTGTGGTTTATAGTCTGATTTTATTCGTATGAGAAATCAGAAAAGTTATTATAAGGAATAATTAATGTCACAATTCCCTGGTCGCGTGATTTAGTTATCATCTGAAATTGGTCATATTTTCAATAGGAATTTTTCTCTTTGACATTTTTTATTATATTTTGATCAAGAGGATGTAAAAGGGAAATGCAGTTAGGAGGCAAAATTTCTACTTTTACATTAGCTAAATTTGCTATAAGTAAATAAGCAGCACAATTATCTACGAGCAAACTAATTTTTCTTTCATTTTGCTCATTTGATTATTCATTCGCTAAAGCCACTTAAAAAAAGAGATCCTTAGTCGTCCAATACTTTCATAATCACATGGAAGATTTTCCACATTTTTAAAACAATGTGGTTTTGGAAATTTCCCAATGACTAATGGATTTAGTTTTTCTGTACTAGAGGCATTACAGCAAAACAAAACTGAAAGTCGTTCTGAGATCCCCCCCCCCCCACCTTTACAATTCTCACCTTTCATTGCCATATAGTCAGATTCTGTAAGAGTTGATATCAGGGATGAGAGCGTTCTGACCCAAATGACCGATTACCACCACTAAATTTTAATAGTATTTCTCGCCGTATTTAACGACAGAATTTCTGAGATTTAATAAACCAAAGATTACTAATAAAATTTAGTGGTGAAAATCAACCATTTGGGTCGGAGCGCTCTCATCCCTGTGATAAAAAAAAGCAGTTTTACCGGCATTAAAAATATTTTCTAGTGGATGTTTATTTAACTCTTTGGACTCTGGCGTGTCTCTTACACAAATTTTAGTCGGCACCACTTTTTTAAAAGAAGTTTCCTTCAAGTATACAGTTTCAAAAATGCTCTGATTAACACTAGAACCGCCATAGCAGTCATTTTGACCGGTTACAAATAAAAATATTTCGATTCGAATTAGAAATTTCCCTGTAAATTAAGTTAAATACAGTTTTAAATTAAAATTCTGGTGCAAAATATTTTTACAATACTTGAGTAAAATGGACCTTACCCATGTGATGTCAGCCGCGGGTAAACAAAGGAAAAACACCAATAGGCGTGAAGAAGAATTTAAAACTTCTCCCCCTTCGTCCAATAGTCTTTTTAAGAGGGTTTTTCCCCGCAGAGGCGTGGTTGTTGCCATTTGTGGGTAAGTCCATTTCCAGCGGTTCTAGTGTTAAATAAGGCACATTTTATTTTCCTTTATTAGTGGGGCCAAAAACAAACTTTGCAAAGAAAGATGATGTCGCTGCAGCGGCAACAACGGAGTGCAAAGGGTTAATATTTCCAGAATATGTTTTTTTTTTCCATTCATGTGTAGCTGACACATCGGCACTCTTTTTCTTTTTCAGATATTTATTTCCATGCTATACCATACCTTTTACAAAAACGAAATAACCAATCAAAACTTGCTTCAAACTTTTCTATTTTCACAGCCTCTGAAAATTTTTTGACTTTATCTTGTAACATAGACCTTAAAACAGGAAATTTTTTTGATCTAACATCTTTAAACCAAGTGTATACAGCTTTATAAATTACTTAATAGTCGTAATCTTTTCCTATCAGGGTACATTAGACTCCTTTCAGAATTTATTTTTTTTTCCTTTTCTTTTTAAGACGGTAGCTAATGTAGAAGGAGCTATATCAAATTCTTTAGCTACATCTACCTGCATTCTTTTTCTTTCAAGGAAAATTGTTCTCTTTTCACTTTTACCTCCCTTTTAATGAAAGAACTCGAATTTCAGATGCGAATTCGCAGATAATTATCATTAAATGTTACGGCATTCCAAGGGAAACAAGGACTGCAATCACTGTTGAATTCAGGGGTAGTGATGGGCGATAATGAGATGTTTCTATCGTTCTATCGATTGAATAGACATCTCGATATTTTTCGAATGTGTAAAGAATACGAGCCGTTAATTCCCAAATTGGCTCATCCGATCTCAGCAATCTGATCCTTTGTTAATATTAATATTTTGGATTACTTTACTGTGATTTTGTTCAAATTTAACAAAATAAATCAATTTAAGTCATTATAATTGCATTCTATTTCACATTACACTACTTCATAAGAAAATAAATATAATTATCTACTATATAAATATCTGTTTTAGCCAATCAGATTGCTGGGCTCGGTTGAGCCAATTTGGGAATTAACGGCTCGTGTAAAGAATAGTCTGTGGGTGAACTGGAATGAGTCAGCGTCAATAGAGACTAATACCCTGTTCACACTATCGAATTACAAAGAACAAGAAGGAAGGCAAGCATATCTTTGCATTGTATCTTCCCTGCCTGCTGTTTGCTACTGGTTAATTTCTCTTTCATTAATCCCCCATGAGCACTTGCGGCAAAAGGGGTGATAGTAACAAAGCCCATTGGATAGTAAGGTGAAGATAGTAAGGCATGCAGTTCGTCTTTGTAAAATCCCGTCAGCCCCTGCGCGCTTCAAAGCTAATCCGGTTCCTTGTCTTCCTTCTCGTTATTTGTACTTCTATGGTTCACACTAGAAACTTAAAATATCTTAGATCGCCAGTTTTGAAATGGTACGCTCCCGGAATGGACTTTATTCCAAATCTGGGTTCGAGGCTGAAAAAAGTCACGTGATACCGGTAATTTACCCAAAGAACTTCTAACTAATAAGAAGGGAGGCTACTACTGCTTTCCGCATGAACTGTTTCACTGGCTGGCGAGGGTTTTTCATTACGTCTACGGAGCCTTCCCTTCTTTGCGCTAGAAGTTTTTACTTTGACCACGTGATCAAAACGTAGATAGAATATCCTCCATTGGATGCCTGTTCACATCGAAGAACTTACCTAAGATATCTCATTAGCGTCACCATGTCTGTGATCTGAAGAAAAATAAAGTATGTGCATGCGCTTAAAATAAAAACGGCCGCAACAGCCAATCAGTAAAAGCGAAGCTTCATAGCCAACGAGAGTGAGTGATCGCTCCCGTATCTAGCCAAAGTAAGTCAAAACTCACTGAGAAAGTTTGTGGAACTCTCCCAGAGAGTTCGGCGGCCTGAGATATCTAAAGGTATCCAGTGTGAACATAGTATCAGTGGCTTCGTCCACTAGCGGGCCCTTTCTTTAATCGGGACTTCCAACTTATACGCAATCTTGTAATATGAAATCTCGAACTGGCTTCCTGCTATATAAGGCACCGTATAATAGCAGGCGTGGTGTGCATGCACTACAAAATCTTGTACTGGATGACTGGGGGCAGGGGAGGAGCACGGCAGCTGTATAATATGAATAAGTCGTCACAGGGCTTTAGGCCTTTTCAACCATATGTCACATGAGGGCTCTCGATCCGAATTTATAAAAATTCCCTCAAAGTGGGTGGAAGGGCACGGTAGGTGCATAACGTGAGTGGTCGCAGGCCTTTCCGACAATATATCACATGAGGGGTCTCCGGTAACTTTAGAAAAGTGCCCCCGTGGGGGAAAAGTGGAAGGAGGGACATCAGATGTTTATAACGTGTACAAGTTGTCACAGGCTTTTCCAACAATATGTCACATGAAAGGTCTCGGCTAAATTTATAAAAATGCCACCAGGCGGAAAAGTTGGAGGAGGTGCATAACATGAGTAAGTGGTCACAGGCCTTTCTAACAATGTCACATGAGGGGTCTCAGCTAAATTTAGAAATGTGCTCCCGTGGGGGCAAAGGGCGGGGCAGACACCGGAGGTGTATAACATCAATAAGTAGTCACAGACCTTCCCAACGATATGACACATGAGGGGTCTTGGTTAAACTTAGAAAAGTGCCCCGTAGGAGCAAAGTGTGTGTGTGTGTGGGGGGGGGGGTTGATACCGGAGGTACATAACATCAATAAGTAGTAAGTAATAACATCAATAATAAGACCTTTCCAACGATATGTCACATGAGGGGGTCTTGGTTAAATTTAGAAAAGTGTCCCCTTGGGGGCAAAGTGAAGGGGGAGGTGCATAACATGAATAAGTGGTCACAGACCTTTCCAACAATATGTAACATGAGGGGTGTCAACAAAATTTAGAAAACTGCTCCGGTGGCAAAATGGGGGAAAAGGGCACAGTAGGTACTTAATATGAATAAGTGGTCACAGGACTTTCCAATGATATATCACATGAGGAGTGTCAGTAAAATTTAGGAATGTGCTCCCCCCCAGGGTGCGAACTACCGCACCCACGGAATACAACCTCACTTTTTGAAATTTCATTTATTATAAATAATATTTACAAGATGGCTTCGTAAAAAAATCTGATCTAAAATGATGGAAATGCAAAAAAGCTTGAAAACTACCCCCATAGTGGGATGAAAATTGGGGAGGGGGGGACGAAAGTCTCATAATATGATAGAGTTATCCGAGAGCTTTGCAATGATATATCACATGACGGGTTCAAAAAAAGTTTGAAAACTGCTCCCTCTCCCCCCCCCCCCCCACGTGGTCCTACTCTTTCGCCGTGGAATTCACGCAGCCCCCATTTTCAAAATTTTTATGTTTAATAAATAATGTTTACCGGAAGACTCCATAAAAAAATCCACATCTAAAATGATATTTATTATAGAAATAGCTACGGTTTAAAAAATTTGTTCACCACCTCCCCACACCCAAAATTCAATTTCGGGGGAAGAAAGGTTCATAATATGAAAGAGTGGTCAAAGGGCTTTTTGATTCACAGGAAGGGTTTGGTAAAATTTTTTAAATTGCACCCCGCATGGGTCCACTCTCATGCATCCCGAATTCACCCGACCCACCTTCCTCTTTGAAATTTTTATATTTAATAAATAATATTTATCAGAGGGCTTCAGGTATGTAACATCTTGGTAGGGCTAAAATAAGAGAAACTTTGAAAAATAGGGCTTCATTTCACAGCTCATTGTCATGCCTATTTCTCTATCTACGGCCAACAAGTGAAAAGAAAATTATCGAGAACAACATACCGAGAAGCGGAGAAAATTGATTTCTCATTCTCGGCCAACATATGAAATGTTGAAAAGTGCGAGAGAAATCATCGAAAAGCTTCTCGCTTCCCGATGAGAAGCGTCGAGATGCCAGAATAATCATCGAGATGAGATTTGCTGAAATGCGAGATAGAAATGAAGCTTTCAGAGTCAAATTTACCGCATTTCTGGTTTAAGTCATAATTTCTCAAAGGAGTCCATCTGCTTATCCAATCTGGGTTAGGAGGCATAGTGGTTTAAGTATTCAGTTCTGTATAGTCCTAGTTTCAATGTTTACTGTTGAATTTAGTGTCATTTTGCCCCGAATTTTCAATGTTTCTCTTATTTTAGCTCTGCCAAGCTGCCCCATACCTGGAGCCCTAAGATAAATATTATTTATCAAATATAAAAATTTCAAAGAGGAAGGGGAGTGAATTCCGGGGAGCGCAAGAGTGGACCGAGGGGGGGGGGGGATTAATTTTCAAACTTTTATTGAACCTCTCCTGTGACATATCATCGGAAAGTCATTTGACCACTTTTTCATATTATGAACCTTTATCCTCCTGGAGTTGAATTCTGGGAAGGGGGGCAGGAGAGGGAGCGGTGAATTTTTCAAATTGTAGCGATTTCTACAATAAATATCATTTTAGATGTGGTTTTATTTATGGAGCCCTCCGGTAAATATTATTTATTAAATATAAAAATTTTAAAGTGTCGGCTGCGTGATTTCCGGGTATATTCTGGGAAGAAAGAGTGAACCCATGTGGAAGGGGTAAATTTCAAACTGTTTTTGGACCCATCATGTGACATATCATCAGAAAGTTTTCGGACCACTTTTTCATATTAAGAACCTTTCTTCTCCCCCTCCCTAGTTTGGTGCCCCGGAGGAGGCACTTTTCGAACAAGCGTTTTTAACATAACCTCTGATAAATAATTTATAATACATGAAAATTTCAAAGAGAGGGATGGGCAGGGTGTATTTCGGAGGGCATGATAATTGGAATCCTGGGGGGGCAGGGGACTCTTTGCTATCTTTTGCTGACATCCCTCATGTGACATATCATTGGAAAACTATGTGACTACTATTTCATTTTATATATCTCCCGTGCCGTTCCCCCTACTTTGCCCCCGCACAGGGGCACTTTTAATAATAATCTATCTTTATAAATCTAAGCTTTAAAAATAATCTATCAAATTTTTTTATGTAAATTATGTAGCTGTAAATAAAAGTGTAGAGCTTATAGATAAAATATTAGTTACACATTTTATTTTTTTATTTATTCACTTTTATCATTGAATAATGCACATATTTTTGTTTGCATAATTAAATAACATTCAAAAGATACGTTTTACTCATATTCTACATGGGATTGTTTTTTAATTTTGTTATTTTTATGTTTTTGAAAATTTCCAAATTTTGGGAGGGACCCGAAATCTGGAAAATTCCAAAATCCGGAAAGCCTTTGGTCCCAAGGATTCTGGATAATAGGTTCTGTACTGTATTAAAATATTACTCAAATATGTGAAAATCTAATTTTGCATCAAAAGAGTGCATTTGCATATAAACTGAAATTCGGTGAATTTGGATTTTAAGAATTAAACTTTACTTTTTTTTTTCAACCATATAAGTTCTTAATTTCTAAAAAATAGACACCCATCTCATGAACTCCAAATCTCGTTTACAATAAATAAATAAATATCAATTTTTACTTAAATCGTCGTTTTGTTAAATTCAGGGAGCCTTGAGGTTTCCTTAAATCGGATCTGGCTAAATCGATTTAACATCACCTTGCCATGTTTTCTTAAATCAGAAAGCATTGAGGCTTGAAACGTTTGCTTAAATCGGATGATGTTAAATTGATTTAACACCTGCTTGCCAAACAAGCGGTAGATATATCAGTTTTCTGATGTTAGCTCTAAATTTGTTTTAAACCTATTTAAAGCCAATGGCTAAATCGCGATTTCTGATGTTAGCTTAAATCGACTGAAGACCAATGGTTAAATTGGATTTCCGATGTAAGCTTTAAATTGATTTAAGGCTCCGGCCTATCTACAGCAATACTGTTTGTACTGGTAAGAAAATATCTTTGAATTTGCTTAAGGAAAGCAGGATATCATCATCAGATATATACCATTTGTGGTGTATTACTTTCTGCTTCTAGCCATGGAAAGGGTAAAAAAATTAAACAACTTACCTTGGCAAAATATCAGAATAAACATATATAATTTTAATTAGTACAAATAATTAAGGATTAATTAACTGTTATCTTAAAAAGAATGCATTAACAATAAAATAATTCATTAAGTGAGAGTTAGAAAAGTTTAAATTTTATCAAAAAAATTAACATGCTTCAGTCTGTTTGCACTTTACCATTACTCTGCAAATAAGTTTGTGTGGTTTATACCAAGCGATTTTAGTTTATATTTATGCAGTTATACTTAGAATTTATTGATTAAAATTCATCCAACTCTACTAAATAACACTTTTGATATTATTTTATTAAAGTCAGGTTTTTGATATGATAGTAAACCCATTATATAAATGCTATCACATGTAAAAAACTTGCCAACCTTGTGAAGAATATACCTAAAAATAAGAAAAGGCAGTCAAATTTTAGGTACACATTATACAGTAGAATATGAGATACGTTTTTAGCAGAAAATAACAGGGTTTGAATAAAAGCAGTTTTTTTTCCAGTAGTCACACAGGCTTTTTTTAGCTTTATTGAATGTTTTTGGAGAACCCTTTAAACTTCTAATTTTCATATACATAATATCTAAATTCTCCATTTATCAGTGAAACTTGGGCATAATTTTGCATTAATTAAGCATGAATTAACAAAAAATATACAAAAAGAAAAAAAAAATCAAATTAAAAGGTACATTTGTATCTCATAGGACTAGTTTGTTGGGAACAGATGTCATAAGTGCCCCCGGGCGCCATCTTGGAATTCTTCTTGGCGTGAAAAGCCCTTTTCTGCCAAGTAGTAAATGTCGCCAAGCACCGGTTTATACGCATGTTTGGCTTAACGAAAATAAAATGTAAATAATAAACAAAATTCACTAAACTGGCAATCAGTAATCCTTGTATGAGCGCTTTGCGCACATTTACCGGAAAAAAAACATCGCCGAATTCAGCATTTCTCGCGATATAGCATTCTCAAAATTCAGCAGTTCTCGTTTTGTAGCAATCTCAAAATGTAAAAAACTCTTAAAGCAACAAAATATACATAAAATTATCAACATACCTTAACAGACATCTGCTTTCTTGAAACCTACAGCACAAAATATAACACCGCCGTCATTTTCCAAAATAGGCTTAATAGGCATTGACACATTATAAACAAACCTCCCTTTCTTGTCAAAATTTCCTCATATTTCTTAATTACTTCAGCAAGAGCGTTTAAACGGACTACAGAAACTATAGTCAATGAAATACATCCAATAAATTTAACATAAAGATAAAAAGACAACCATAGAACACGATATCAAAATCAAAATACATCGATACATCCACAAAATTTAAGCTTCTCAGGGGTTGCCAGAACACGACACGTCACAACACATACGTCACACGGGGTTTCCATATCAAGTTTGTCATATCCGTAAACACTGCCAACACACCAACAAAAAATCACCAAACAATTCAAAACAACAATGGCTGAGGGAACATACGGCATCTATGCCGTTTGTTGCACTAAGGATGTATTAAGTGAACCACAACTGGATTTCTTTATATAATTCTTACCTTAAGTTAAACATGCTAAATTTATACAGTTTTTTTCATTCGCTTCAAATCAGAAATCAGTTGAAGACAACATTTTTTCTTTTGAAAGAAATGAGATTCGTAATAATATATTTGAAAATTTTAGCAAAATTTGCTACATGTATATGGCAATAGTAATAAATGTTAAATTAGATTGTCATAGTGAGTGTCAGTGATATTTGTAAATTTAGATCGCAAATGGTGATACACTTTTACTAGCGTTCTGCTTTATCAACTCCAAAATGATTACATAACTTGCTCCAAAAAAGGCCAAATGTAGAAAAGTATTGTTCGATTGAAGCAGAAGTAGCTGATACTGAATGTAAAGAAATGAAAAAAACTGACAAAATCCAGGAGGAAACTTATCTTTTTAACCATAATCTGAACCATTTTTGTGTTGAAAACTCTTTAACACTTTCAATGAACATTGAAGTAGGATAATAAATGGGACGATTAATCTTAAAAGCTATATAACAATGCAAACAATAATAATGGGGTTCGAGTGCCATATTTTTGCTTGCATTAAGATTTAAAGAATTTGGATATATGTATTTTAGATTACAGGCATGAAAATCTTCCTTCTTTACAGCTAATTTCTTTTTTGGTCATTTTATCTCTACTTAGAAATTCCTTTAAATTTGGTTCGGTGCGATCAAAGTTTACTCTCCTTCTTGGCACGATTTTCAAAAATCGCCAAATTGGCGTGTTTTTGCGTACTATCTCCCGGAGCTGCAACATCCAACATCCGGGAGACAGTACGCAAAATTATTATTTGTTTTCTCTTCTCGTATATTTTGAAACAAGTACCTATCTGGACGAATGCTTTAAAAGTGAAAATAAACAAAAAATACATAAAATTTCAAATTATTCAAAATACATTTTTTAAAGGAATACAATATATCAAAAATACAGGGTTGGCTTTTTCCCGTCCAAAACTTGTTTTTCCCATCCCACCGGGAAAAAGTGGTAAATACTGGGAAAAAGTGGTAAATACCGGGAAAAACTTCCAAATGACAATATATGAGAAATATTTTTGTTTTCTGAATCTGATGTGTAAAATTAAAGATAGAAATACATAGTTATTACAAATTTTCCTTAGGTTTAAAATTATTTTGTAGGAAAGGAATATAAATAAATAAGAATTATTGCATAAAGCAAAAGTTCAGGAATCTGTTGTTGCTGTAGAGAAAATAACTGTTACTCACATTAAAGACGAATGGCGTAATCAGTGTTCGAAATTAGCAGTCGTTAGCCGTCAAATGCTGATGCAACTGAATTATTGCAATTGATGACTACAAAATCATTCTCGGGTCGTCAAATTTGATGCCTAGCTTTTTTTAAAAATATTTTTTGGCTATTGTTTTAACGATTGACTCACACACACACACAAAAAAAAAAATGTGCACCTTTTGATTTCTTGTTACGAAATCCAAATGTACATGCATTATATGATTTTTAATTTTTACTAAATTCAATAGTAATTATCAAAAATAATAAAATTTTGTTTTTGTTTTGCTAAAAAGTTTACGTGATTAAGTTCATTTTCCTATTAATTTCTAAATATAGCAATAATAAAAAATGCTTTATACCATTTTTACAGTTGCTTCAATCGTTATAATCTTAGAGATTAAGAACTTCAATGATTTTAAATAAAAAAAATTGGTACTTTTCTAAAAAGTAGCATACAATATTACAACAATGTTAAAAATGAATTTTAAAAATTGCAACTAAAAATTTTAATTTGGCACATAAGATTTTTACAGAAGTCGTCATACGACTACCTTTTATTTCCCAATTTCCATCACTGGGAATAATGTACATAATGACCCTGTTATAGCCAATTCCATATTCTGTAATGGAAAAAGTATGTTTCTTTCTTTAATAGATTTCTGGAAAAATAAGTAAATGAGTGAGCATTGTATAAATCTTGCTCATGCAGCAAAAATTGCAGCAGAAGCTACATATGGATGCACTGCAAAAACTTTTGTTTCGGATAATGAACAGAAAATGCTTACAATGTGGCAGAATCTTGAAACGGAAGATATTATACCAGTTACATATGGATCTGCATCATATTATTTAAATATTCTTGTCAAAAATGTAACAACTGATTCTGTTGTGGCTAATGTTGTCAAAATTCAGATTTTTTTTAGAAATCCCCATATCCCTGGGAGTTTATTGAAAGAGTATGCCAATTCAGTTAAATCACAAATTCCAAGCAAAACAAGGTGGAACTCCCAAATAGCTTGTTTAAAAACTTTTATTACTAACAGTCCTTTTTATCTTCAAATTGTGGATAATCACA
Organism: Maratus speciosus; assembly: GCA_963932465.1. Classification (NCBI taxonomy): domain Eukaryota; kingdom Metazoa; phylum Arthropoda; class Arachnida; order Araneae; family Salticidae; genus Maratus; species Maratus speciosus. The sequence continues at coordinate 132,923,036 of OZ010798.1, read as the reverse complement.
AAGATGAAATTTATAACACCATTAAGTGTTTAGTAAATAATCTCTATCTGTATAAAGAAGGAAAAAATATGTACAACCAAATGAAACCAGTTCCAAAAGCCCTTACGAAGTTAAAGTTACAACATGATAGTAATGCCAATATTGCTGATGCTTGTGAAATTTACCTAGAGCGTCTTCAAAATAAAAAACTCAATCCACATTTCAGCAAAGTGAAATCTAGCTTTGATAAGCTAGCTTTCTAGCTGAAATCTAGCAATGGCCCCTGTCCATTTTTTGGCACACCTGATGAATCCAAAATATAAAGGTGAAAAGTTATCACAGGATCAGGAGGAATCTGCTCATGAATATTTGAAGACTTTAAATCCAAAGTACCAGGGGCGTCGCCATGGGGGGGAGCCTCCCCCCCCCAATATTTGTGAAGTTGGGAAATTTGAGCTTAGAGTTGGGAAATTCGGGATTTTTGAGACATTATGAAATTTTTATTGTTTTGGTGATTATGTTTCTGACTGAGTATTGTAACAGTAACCAAGTTAAATTATCAAAAGAAATACAAAAAGAAATCAGACACACTCAATCTATCATTGTATTTTTCAGTTCTACAAAAATATTATACATCTACCAGACCTAAATTTCTCTACTCCTATCTACCAATAGCTGACTATCCAGTTCCGTTATTTCCTTCAAAACTTTGTTTCTTTCTCAAAATGTTCACCCTCCCAAAAGAGAATCCAGCTATTTTAATCCAAAGGGATTGCAGCTTCTTTTGAAAATTGGAGATCACTTGTAGCACAACAGAAAGGAATGTAGTCACCTACTTGAAACACAGCTGGGCAAGAAGATTTGATGAGTTTTCACAAACTGCACTAATTTTGCGATTTTTGGACAATATTTTACTCAGTCTCGTGATTTTTTTTGCTCCGAAAATTAGTTAACCCTTCGCTGTCATGACAAAAGCATTATATGAGCAAATGTGAATATAAGAAGTCGTTAGTTTAGATACATTTGCTACATTTTACCTTTATTTGTATGCGGAAATATATATATGTCCTGTTCATTTATATTTATAGGTGTTTAGTAAATTTTAAACCAAAAGTCCAGTGTTGTGTGTTTAAAGCTGTTCTAAAAAATGACTATAAATCTTAGCACGAAAGAACCCTTCATAATAGGAAAAGAGTTTTCATGCAAGATTTTGGAGAATCTAAAAATCCATTCGAGGATGAAAAAGGTAAAAAAGTGGATGATTTGAATTTGGGAACAGAAATATGACCATGAAAGCAGTCCATCAACTGAAGAAAAAAATCGACATACAGGTTGACATAAACACCGATAGGTTGCACTTGAATAAAATTTTGAAGAAATAAAGATTTCCTTATAGACAAGTTCATAAACAATTATGAATATTAGGATGCGATTGAATAAGCTGGCTTCTGAAAGCGCCGTGGGAAAACGGTTTCACCAAATGGAATAGATAAAAATAATAGCATAGCAATGGACATTGATAGACATAAGTTTTACAAGGAAGAGTTGTAAGAAATATAAGAAAATTTCGGCAATTTAGTAATGGGCTTAAATGACAATGTTCCCTATATCAGGAGAATATTGCACCAATACATTCCATATTTAAATTGCAATTGTGCAAGGCAAATTTGAGTATCACTAACTGAGAAAAGTTAATAATGTTTCCCCCTGGATATGAGAAACCGGATGTACATGACTTGCAGAGTCAAATAGAAATAAACCAAATCCCAACTCACTTAACAAATCTTTTCTGATGCCATGAAATCCAAAGACTATTTGGGTCACACTGTCAAACTATATACTCGTACCTTAACATTCACAGCAGCTTATCTTTATGGCGTTGCATCTAATGAAAGAATCTTTAGTCAAATAAAAATTTAATAAATATATATTGCAAGCTACAATGAGGCCTGACAGACTTGACAGCCTAATGCTTTTAAAATGTGAAATTGAAATAGTGGATTTTATTAAACTGGACGATGTTAGGTTAGCTTCATCAGAGTTAGCTTGATTGAAGATCAAAAGAATTGATGTTAAATGAAAATTATTTGGATGTGCCAATCCCAAAACCTTATTCTATCCCATACATGTTAATACTTCAAAATTTGCAATCACAATGTTAAAATTAAATAACAATTCTATGCTCATAATAATGAATTCTAAAGGTTTAATTGTGTGCATTTAATTTATAATTCATTTAATTGTGTGCCTTTAAAAAGGAGATAGAAGCATCGCATTTTTCAAACAAATCATTGAATTTCGACACCTATGCTTTTAGATGTCTGCAACCAAAATTCCAAACCCAAAGAGCTCAAAAGCGATACCTTTGGACAGTATACACCCAAGCCCAATAAGGAAGTGTAACCGAATATGAAGTTTGACTAAATTTCCGTGCATTAGTTTTTCAGATATAGCTAACGCGAAAATCGTGAAAACTGCAATACAGCAATGCCACAGATATATACAAAAACCTAATAAGCACTAAATTATGTCAAGGTTTAATAGCATATGAAATTTGATCAAATTCTGTGCAACAGTTTTTGAGATATAACTATCGCTAAAATCATGTAAATCGTGAAAAATACAGCATAGCAGCACCACCTTTTGGGTAATTTACACCAAAAACTAATCAGCATTAATTTTTATCAAGGTATAACTGAATCTAAAGTTTTATAAAATTCCGCGAATTAGTTCTTGAGATAGAGCACCAACAAAATTTGTGTCACATTCACACAGACAGACATTTTCTAAAATCAGTCAAATCATGTTCAGGACCTTCTAAAACGTATCAAATCGTCGAAAACCAGTTGTAGATTTTTTTTACGGATTCAATACTTTCGTCTTGTAAAGACAGAAGAAAGTAAAACGGGTGTTTGTTTTTTTATTAAACAAACCAATAATTAGAATTTTTATATTTCTAGTTTCAAAATTTTTCTTTGGAAAGGAATTTTTTTTGCATAAGCTTCATTATCATTATTACACACTTTGTGCATATCACTTTAGTTGAATGTTGGAGGAATTTGTTTCAAGTTGGGAAATTTTCGAACTCTCCCCCCCGAAAAAATATCTGTAGCTACGCCCCTGCAAAGTACTTACAATAAATACACAATATAGTTCAAGTCAGAAGATGCATTTTTTCCGACGACATTACAAACGCTATTTCACCTGCACTATGGTGGAAGAATTTAAGTAAAACTGGAATAGATGCAGAATTTCTCCCATTAATGGAACATCTTCAGGTATGTCCTGCATCATCAGAATCTCTGGAGCATGTTTTTTCTAATTTTTCTTTCACCCAAAACAAGATTAGAAATAGACTGGGTTTACAAAAAGCCTCTAAATTAGTATTTTGTTATATGATGCTAAAATCCAATGTAAAAGTGAAGACGAAGAATACGATTATGACTGGTAAATGTTTGGGAATCTGTGTGGTGTATAAATATTTAAATAAATGCACTCCATTGTCTGTTTTTGTAGATCTTCCTTTTCTTTTTTTTTTCTGTATCTTTCAAGCTATTTACTTAAAACTCAATTTTGACATTTTTAAAGGTTGTTTTGAATTTATATTTGTTTTTAATAATCAGTATTTCCCAGGACGGTAAATACCGGTTTTTACCATGGTATTTACCGGGGGGTGGGAAAAACCTTGCCAACCCTGCAAAAATACTAAAAAACAAAATTTTCACATACCCAAATTATTAAAAAAAGAACGTTTGTAAACAGTAAGGTGAGCAAAACAATGTTGTTGTTTTTTTTAATCAGGGGGGCTACAGCCCCCCTGAACCCCCCATTTTTTAAAATTCATAATTTTACCTTGTACTTTAGGGTATTATTCAAAAGCATCACTAATCTAACATTTTTAGTCATTCATATCTTGAAACAATCAGCCTCTCTTTCATACATAATTCAATCAAAGCTAAAAAATACAGGTAAAAATAAGAGAAAAATAACCGATTGAATATTTAATCTCACCTTTCAAGCATTCGTCCAGATAGATACTTGTTTCAAAATATACGAGATGAGAAAACAAATAATAAAATCACCCGACTGCAACAGAACACAGGGAACTGTTCAAAACGAAATGCTGTGTGCTATAACGTATTCATTTCCAAAATTTAAACATTTCTTCAGCTTTATCTTACGTCCAATAAAAAATCCTTTAACAAATTAAAAGCGTCCAATCAGAAAATGGCTTACGAAGAAAGGATTTTAAAACGGAGCTCTTATCTTAGGGTTGCCATATTTAGTAACGTCCGAGAAGCAGCCAGATAAACTGGGGTTGCCACCTTGGTGCAGTTATCGAAGGAGATTGGCGAAGGAGAGTATATTGCGAATTACTCTCTGGTTCTTTTGAAATATATTTAAATTGGGATTTATGGAACAGATGTCATAAGTTCCCCCCGGCCGCCATCTTGGAATTTTCTTGGCGTGAAAACCCTTTTTCCGCCAAGTAGTAAATGTCGCCAAGCACCGGTTTATACGCATGTTTGGTTTAACGAAAATAAAATGTAAATAATAAACAAAATTCGCTAAAATGGCAACCACTAATCCTTGTATGTGCGCTTCGCGCACATTTTCCGAAAAAAAACATCACTGCATTCAACACTTCACGAGGTGTAGCATTCTCAAAATTCAGCAGTTTTCGTTTTCTAGCAATCTCATAATATAAAAACTTTTAAAGCAAAAATACACATAAAAACAAAATTCGCTAAAATGGCAACCAGCAATCATTGTATGTGCGCCTCGTGCACATTTTCCGAAAAAAAAAAAACATCGCCGAATTCAGCATTTCTCGCTATATAGAATTCTCAAAATTCAGCAATTCTCGCTTTCTAGCAATCACAAAATGTAAAAAACTCAAAAGCAGTAAAATACATAAAATTATCAACATACCTTAACAAACATCTGCTTTCTTGAAAGATCCAGCTCGAAATATTATCGCCGACATTTTCCTAAATAGGCTTATCAATACGTATTCACAAACTATAAACAAACCTTCTTTTCTTGTCAAAATTTCCTCATATTTCCTAATTATTTCAACAACAGCGCTTAAACGGACTACAGAAAACATAGTTAATCAAATACATTCAATAAATTTCACATAAAAATAAAAAGGCAGAACTATACAATACGATATCAAAATACATTCACAATATTCCAACATTAACTTCTCGCCTTCTCGGTTGCCAGAACGACACGTCACACGACATTCAACATATCGAGGTTGCCATATCCATAACCACCGTCAACACGCCAACAAAAAATCGCCAAACATTTCAAAACAACAACGGCGTAGGGAACATACGGCATCTAAGCCGCATTTATCTTTGCATTCTCATACCTTAGATAAAATAATAATACAGTTGTGAAAACACAAGAAAATTTGAAAAAACCCACAATGGGGTTTTTCAAGTGGACCCGTCCGAAAAAACACGGGTGGGTTTTTTCCGGGCTGGGTCCACTTCGGTAAACCCTGAAAATAAATAGTCCACAACAGGTAACCCTTATATTTATAGCACACCAGCTCAATTCCGTAATTTTTTTTTACATTATGTTTATTACCATATCAATAATAATCAAAAGGGATAAATATGAACACAACAATCAATAGTAGGATACAAAAAAAATTAAAAATTATGCAAATTTTACTAAAAAGAAATCTAACAATTTATCTTTATAAATCTTTGTTTCGGAATATGATGTTCGTTATTATTTTGGTAAGGCAAGTCTGACTGACACTTAAAGCACGATTTGTAAATTATATGACATGATTTATCTTATGGTATCAGTTTCAATATGATTAAAATATCTGTAATTGAAAAACTTATCAAAGTTTATATTTATATTGTTAATTTTTTTTTAAGAGTAATTATTTCTGGTATAAGTAACAAACAGAAAAATATGTATCAAATTACTGTTCTTTTATTAAGAGGCACATATTTATACAAATGAAAAGCATGAATATCATCTACTAAAAAAGAATCTAAAATTATAAAAATTTAAAGCGAAATTATACATGGAAAAAATAATCAAAACAACACTAAAGATATAAATTGTTAAACAAAATCATAATAAAAAAATGTTCGGCTGAGATTAAGCAAAATTCTTCATATAATCAATTAATTTCAACACACAAATAATGATCGTTGCATAGATAATTATTGAGAATCATTAAGCTGTGAAAATCACTAAATAGCTGAAGACACCAAGCTATCTGCTTTAGTCAATTTCATATAACAAGCTTGTGTAATCTGTAAGTAAGCATTCATCTGGAAGAGGAGTACCATTATAACCAATGCTTTTTTTCCTTCCTTTCTTACCAGCACTTTTACTTTTTGTTTGTTCAATTTTTACTTCTTTTTCTTCTTCATCTTCATCAGAATCACTAATACCAGGTATTGACATGAATATATTAGCATATTTCTCACCAGGTTCACCTTGTATCCTATTTTCAATTAAAGGCAAGTTCTCACTCCACTTTGGAGAATTATCCTCTTCAGGTGTAAAAATTTTAATTTCTCGGTAACCCCGTGGGCTTTCATGACGAAAGCTCGTATTGAATCGCTTTCTCTTGAGATCCTCGTAATCTGGAGAGTGCTTGTAAGCATTTAAACAATATTTCATTACTTTAGGAGTGATTAAAAGATCATCCTTTTTTAAATTTTTATTTTCCTCAATCGATGCACTAGATGAATCAGCTGTAGAACTCGAAGAAGGAACTGGTTCAACCTTTTTTTTATTCTTCGGAGTCTTCTGTACAGTGCGAGGTTTGGATTTTGTTTTTTTGGGAGTAGACTTTTTCAAAGCAATTTCTTCAGTCTTGGGCACATTCTTATTACAAGAACGAGTTATCATACTTCTAGATTTCCTTTTAGGAGACATGGCATTAACTCACAAAACAAATTAATTCGTATTATGTCATTTCTTAATTTCAGCTAGAAATTGACAGCTACTCAAAATTATAAAACACGCTACGAACTTTAGAACATTAAAGAAAAACGAAGCGTTAAAATTGCAATGATGTCTGTCCAGACAAGAGCATGCGCAGAAATAGATGGACCAATCAGAAAGGAAGGTCCGTTTGATTGTTCCTGTCTTGTTACGTATGAACAGCATGTTTTTCTACGGAAACCGAAAATTTTATTTACATTGTTGACAAATTGGAATTTTAAGAGCGTGTGTAACATTTATTAGTTTGAATGCGAATTTGGCTATTATTTCTTCATGTTTGTAGTTTATTATTGTTTAGTCAACGTGCAGCTGAAGCTCTTTGATGATAAATATCTGCATATTTTCTGGTGAGTTTGCTGCAACTTTTCTTGGTTATTAAGGTGCGCAGGGGCGGATTTATTAAGTGAGGGGCCCCTCTCACCGGAACTTTTTGGGGGCCCTTCCATCTTGAAAAAATTGGGTATATTTATAATATATACTAATAAAAGAAAATTTCGCTCTGTGTGTGAGTAGTTGCGATGGCTATCGAAATCTACCACACGTACAAAGCGGAAAATTTTTGTGAGGGTAGTCCATGGCCTCTCCTGATACATCTGAGACTTAGAATTCTAAAATATCTACTTATAAGCTCAGTTATTCATTAACAATCGCAACGCACTCTCATTAAAAACTCATCTCGGTCAACGAGAGGGAAAAGGAAAAAGCAAGCCTGATTTATGCATCATGAGAAAATGTACATAGAAAAGAAGCAATTCCGGGGGGGGGGGGGGAGATATTTTTTCATACTAACTTACATCGGCCAAACCGCTTACTAAAATTAAAAACGGAAGACGTATTCTAAAAGATCTTACCCTTATGTTTCAAATCCTGTAATCGCCCCTCCAGGGTGCAATTTTAGAGGCATCGACAAACCAAAAATATGTTCTTAAAGACAAAATCTTTTTCTAATCGATGGTGCAATCAGTTTTTAAAAATATGAATTTTAACCCTTTCAAATAACCGGCGTACTCGGGTCACTTCCCGTCTCATGATTTTTTTGTATGCTAAAAGTAACTAAACATCCGTATGTATTTTAACACAGTTTTTTTAGAGAATCTCAATAGACTAGATTTAGATTACTTACAAAAATTATGAAACGTTCGGACGGGTAGAAATATTTTTTGCAAAATAAAATGGTGTGAAAATTTTGGCGAAATCTGTAGAAACTTTAGAGATTCGTCGCAGTTTCGCCCCTCCAGGGCGCAATTTTAGAGGTACTGACGAAGCAAAAACATGTTCTTAAAGCTGAAACCTTCTTCTAGTCGGTAATGTAATGTATTTTGTCATATTCACTCACATCAGCCAAACCGCATACTAAAGTTAAAAGCGGAAGACATATTCTAAAAGATCGTACCCTTACGTCTCAAATCCCGTAATCTATTTTTTAAAAAAAATATCGCGGTTAACCCTTTGAAAAAGAAAATTCATAAAAGGTCGTTTTAAAAAAACGCTTCCCCCCCCCCCCTTACGGCAACGCCCTTCCAAGGTGCAATTTTAGAGGTACCGACAAACCAAAAATATGTTCTTAAAAACAAAATCTTCTTATTGATGGTGCAATCGGTTTTTTAAAATATGAATTTTAACCCTTTCAAATAACCGGTGAACTCGGGTCAATTCGCGCCTCACGGAGACGATTTTTTTGTATGCTAAAAGTAACTAAATATCCGTATGTATTTTAACACAGTCTTTTTAGAGAATCTCAATAGACTAGATTTAGATCACCTACAATAATTATGAAACGTTCGAACGGTTGAAATGTTTTTTTACAAAATAAAATGGTGTGAAAATTTCGGCAAAATCTGTAGAAACTTTAGTGTTTCTTCGTGGTTTCACCCCTCCAATGCGCAATTTTAGAGGTACTGACGAAGCAAAAATATGTTCTTAAAGCTGAAACCTTCTTCTAATCAGTAAAAATAAAATGTGTGAAAAGTTCGACGAAAACAGTAAAAACCTGAGTGTTTTGTCGCGGTTTCGCTCGCTTTTGTTAAGCACAGATTCCAAAAAATCTAATTACGCAGAAAATAAAATAACAAATAGCATGTACTTTTAATTCAATATTTTTTCATTTAAAAATATAAATTCAGACAAAATGGAGTTAAAGATATAAAGTCATACAAATTTGAGGTTCATTTAAGAGTCATTCATCACGGGTCCGGGCAATGCCGGGCGGGTCAGCTAGCTTAAAAAATAATAGCTATTTAAAATTTAACTACAATAATTACTAACAAATAAATTAAAATGTATTCAAATCGTTAACGATTAATTATACGAAATTCATTTCGTATTCAAATTACATCAGATAATTTTACACGAACTTAGATACTGTGACGGATAAATGTGCTAAAATTGTGTATCTTCTTTTCCTTTCAATTTTTTAAGAACATAAAATGATAATTCCCACCAAAATTAATCAGAAACTAGGGAGACAATATTTTAGCATCTGCTGAGCCTTAACTCAAAACCTCTTTTCGCTTGACATTATCTTGCTTGCAGTTTGAATTTCATGTTTTAATAAAACAATTTTAGAAATCAAATAAATTCATCAATTATAACCAAATTAAATTTTATTTTTCTCCTTTTCGTTACACAGCTGGGCTCAAAGAATGGCAAATGCTTTATGCATATACAAAGGAATCGAAGCTCCAGGAGCTGTTTTATAACCGTCTGCACTGCATTTTTATATAAATACTAGGGGGCTCTGCCCCTGCAAACGTATAATAGTCACGTGTAAATAATTTTTTAATTGAAATGAAATATTGTTCTTTGCGCTGTTTTTTAAATTGGCAACAATATAAAATAGTAACCTTTCTAAAACATGAAAAAATATATCTTGAAATGAGAAAAATTTGATTAAAATAAATAAAAAAATATTATTTATTTAATCGTATTATTATTATTAGTGAATTATTTTTTCAAATTTTCTGAAAAATATTGCACACATATTAAAAATATTATTTTCACTTTCGATGAATATTACTGAATACTGTCTTCACTTTCAATTGAAATAAAAGATCATTTCAATTTGAATTTGAAAATGACTAAAAATAAAATAAATCTAATAATTCTTATGTTTTTCCCTTTCTTCCCTTTTTTCCCCCCAAAAATGGAGTCATTTAGTTGCCATCATTAAAAAATTATTGTTACAATTAGAAAAAAAATTAATACCTCGAAAACTGAATCAAATTTAAAAATTCTAATACCATTTTTGAAATACGCGGATCAATACGGACAATTGGTGCTAATTTCGCTGCCAAGGATTTCATATTTTAGAAATAATAGCTGTGAAAAACAATCAGTCGTTTCATAAATTCGTTTCATTAGGATTTTATATATATATATATGACAGATATTATTTAAACACCAATTTAATTAACTAATCTGTATATAAGTTTGTAATTGTGTGTGTCTTAATAGCGAATGCCATAAAAAATGTAAAAGTGCCACTTTCACAACTGCGATTAGCAAAGCATCTGCTAAAATGGAAAAAAAATCATATAGGGGGAAACTACGGAGGACATTGTCTTTGACAGTCATGATATATTTGATTGTTGTGTGTCCTTTTTGATCTGGATGTGGAGAATTTTATGTGAGGGAAAAAGTATGAACATTTACGATGCAATAATAAAATATTGATTGCTAGCTGACACGTCCGACGTTGACCGGGCAAGTTATGGTAACCTTAAACAAAATTCAATTTTGTATGATTTTATATCTTTGGAAATTCGGTGACCCAGTGCCTTCGGCATCATAGAGTTTTTCAAATGAATTTAGTTTTTCCGGGGCCCCAATGGCTTCGGCAGCGTTGAGTGTGTTCCCAACAAACCTCTTTCCAGTGGCGTAGCCAGGGTGGGGGTCCAAATGCTCTGTATATCAGTGATTTTGAAAAGTTCAGTTCGTCTTATCTAATTGGAGAATTTTCTGCTATTAATCAAGACGAAGAAAACTTTAAAATATTACTGGTATCTAGAGCATTTGAACCCCCTCCCTGGCTATGCCACTGCCTCTCTCTGAACGAACCTGTGACCTGGGTTGCCGCTGTCTGAGGCAGCGTATACCCGAAGTGCTCCGCACCGCCGAAGTCAATCGAAAATCAAGTTGAATGACACAAGCCCCGTAGTTATCGGGCCCATAGAACCCGAGATTAGAATGCTTCCCCTAGCGGTAGAATATGGAACTAAAATCTGTATAACAATCTTAAGCTAAATTGAATGAACCAATTTTCGATGAAATCGAGCGATAGAAACTGAGTAAAAGAATGCGCCATTAATGTTCGAAAATCGTGGTAACAAATGTCCAAGATAAACTTTCATAATGCAGAAAGTAGCTTAATTATAGTCTCAGTTGAATGAACAAATTGCCATTGAAATCGGGCCAATAAAACCCGAGGAAAGGATGGGGAAGGTGCCCCTTCCATCTATAAATTTATCAAAGTCCCTTTAACATTAACCCAATATTTAATTTAATATTTAAAATACCCTCACCTCTCTAAAGTTAACCACTTACCTTTAACAGTAGCGTTATTTTTAATTTACGACCGTAATAAGTAAACGTAAGCTGATGTCGAAAAGAAGATTAATATTCGAAAAAGTTCGTAGCAATGGTATAAGGAAATTTTTTTAGTAGATTATAAAGTGGCAGGAGGACCCTAGAACTATGTTAAAGAAAATTGCAAGAGAATCGGATCAAGGGCCTCAAGAAGGCGATTAATATTCAAAATTGGTGCTAGCTGAAGTCTGAGAAATTTTTTTGTCGTTCATGGAGTAGCTGAAAACCTATAGGTTTTCAAGTAACAAGCTCAACAACTTGTTATAACAAGTTGTTAGAAAAGAAAAAGCTAGTGAATCGGACTATTTTTAAGGGAGTTATAATAGGGGGATCAAAATGTGCCAACCTGATAGTTGAGAGCAGGGTCCTAAGATGAAAACATGTTAAAAGGTCCTAGTATTTAGCTCTTTAGATCTCCAATTAGTCGAAATTAAACATAACGTACAAATTAATCAATAGAATAAAATTTTAAATAAATGCGCTAAAAATAAGGGGAAATACTTAAAAAGGGCCCTAAGGCCCCAATAAAAATATGAGGGGTAGGTGAAAATCCTAAAAGGTTGTTAGAAAAAGCTAGTGAATCAAACCATTTTTAAGGGCGCGATAACAGGGGGCCCAAAAGGGGTCAACTGATAGCTGAGAACAGGGGCCTGAGATAAAAGCATGTTAAAAGGTTTTAAGTAGTCACTTTAGGTCTTTAATTAGTCGAAATTACGCATAGGGTATAAATTAATCATTTGAATAAAAATTTAAAGAAATGCGCAAAAATGGGGGGGGGGGGATGCTTAAAAAAGGGGCCTAGTACTCCAATAAAAATATGAGGGTATTGACCCGGGGATTGGAGTGCAAGACACAATTTTAAATTTATGCATTGAGAGTGACAGAATTAGGGGGTGAAAAATGCGTGGCGCACAGAAAGTTCAAGGAACTCCGGACCGGACCCCAGGGAGCCAGGGCCTTAACTGGAAAGTACAAATGGCGGAATAACTAAATGGAAAAGTTCCTTTTAACAAAGATCTTAACTGAAACGCAGAAAGGGGATATAACTAAATGGCGAAAGGCCCCAAAAAACAAAGAAAATCGGATAAAAAAGAGGCAAGCTATTAAAAATTTAGAGCATAAAAACTTGAAAGGCTCAGTGGGGGGGGGGGGGGGGGCGATCTTAAAATATTAAAAATATGACCATCAGGTACATCAGGAACTAGCTTAGACTATCCTCACCGAAATGTTCAGACTTCTATGTGCGGTAGGTTTTGAGAGCCATCGCACACAGACACACAGAGCGAAACTTTCTTTTATTAGTATAGACTAGCAGACCCGCCCGGTGTTGCCCGAAGTCCGTAAATAATAACCTTAAACAAAACTCAAGTTTGTATGATTTTATATCTTTTGAAATTCTTTTAAATGAACCTCATTTCAGAGGCCCCTATTGCCTTCCGCAGCGTCTAGAGTGTTCCCAACTAACTTCTTTCCGAACGAATCTGAAATCTGGGTCCCCGTTATCTAAGGCAACATGTACCAGAAGTGCTCCGCACGTGCCGGATACAATTAAAACCAAGTTGTTTGAGCCAAATCTCGTAGTAATCAAGCCCAAAGAATCCAAAAAAAGAATGCATCATTAATGTTAGAAAATGTTGGTAACTGAAGTCTAGAGTAAAATTTCATAATACAGGTAGCCGAATTATAATCTGAGTTGAATGAACCAAATCCCGTTGAAATTGGGTCCTTAGAATCCGAGGAAAGAATGCGCCACCAAGCGGTGGAAAATGCCCCTTCCCATTGTAAATATCACGAATTACTTTTAACATGAACACGATACTTAATAAACGGATGAAATCCCTTATCTAAAGTTACCTTTAAAGTAACGCGATTTTTAATTTACGGCTGTAATTTGTAAACGTAAGTTGATGCTGAAAAAGGGGATTAATGTTTGAAAAAAGTGGTAGTTGAGGTATAAAGAAAGACCGGACCCTGGGGACCAGTGTCTTAACTGGAATGTAATTGGGTATAAGAAATTATTTTAGTAGTTTTAAAGTAGCTGGACATGCTAAAACTATGTTAAAGAAAATTGTAATAGAATCAGATAGTTTTTAAAGAAGCCAAAAAGCAGATTAATATTCAAAATTGGTGGTAGTTGAAGTCCGTGAAATGCTTTTGTCATTCGTGTAGTATCAGGAGGACTTAAGAAGTTGTTTTAAAAAAAAGAAGCTAGTGAATCGGACCGTTTATAAGGGACCTATAACAAAGGGCCCAAAAACTGATAGTAAAGCGCAGGGCCCTAACATGAAAACTTGTTAAAAGATCTAAGTTCTTAATACTTTAGATCTTCAATTAGTCAAATGTTAAGCATAGAATAATATTTTAAAGAAATGCACAAAAAATTGGGTAAATGTTTAAAAAAGGGTCCCAATAAAAATATGAGGGTGTTGAGACTCAACTTTAAAATTATGTACTGAGAAGGTGGGAAAATCAGGGGGTGATAAAGTCTTGGAACACAAAAAGTTCAAGGGGCCCTGGACCGGATCCTACGGGTCCCAGGATCTAAACTGGAATGTAGAAATGTGAGACTAACTAAATGGAAAAAGGATATCATAAATGAAGATTGGATTAAAAGGAAGCAATTTATTAACCTTTTATTTGCACAAAAACTTGAAGGGGCCCTGTATCGAGCCACAATGTGTCAGGATCTTATCTGGAGAGTAGAAAGGCGAGAATAACTAAATGGAGAAAGATCCCCCAAAACGAAGAAGATTGGATAAAAAAGGGGCAAGTTATTAACAATTTAGCGCATAAAATTTTAAAGAGGCCCAGGGGCCCCGATCCTTAAAAAAATTAAAAATCTGAGCCACAGGTGCATTAGGACCTGTCTTGGACTATCCTCACCTAAATTTTCAGACTTCTATGTGCGGTAGAGTTTGCTAGCCATTTGCACACAGACAGACAGAGCGAAACTTGGCTTTATTAGTATAGATAATCAGTAACAAAATAAAAATTCACTTAAAATATTAGCTTTATGAAAATTGCATACCAAATGTGGGCCCCCCAAAATCAGGGGGCCCAATCTCACGTTGACGGCCCATGATTTAATTAGTCCCTCAATCTGTATAACTAAATCGTCATAGAATGCCAGTAACAGTGCTCCATTCGGCTCAAATCCAAGTTTCCTTTGAATCTCACCCTGTCCGTCCACAAACGATCATAGTCCTGATAATTCATAAAGGAAAAAAAGATGAGGGAAAACTAAAATAATTCTGGTAGTAGCAAATGATAGAAAAATTATATTTATTACATGAAAATGATATTGTAATATTAACTGAAAAATTAAAAAAAGAACATTAAGAAAATCATTTTATCAAAATGTCACATTTCTCTTTGAACTCAAAAGAAGATTTGAGACCCCTTGGGATGCGGGGCTCCTCGCGATTGCGACCATCGCGATCCCTTAAATCCGCCCCTGAAGGTGCGTGGTTAACAATTCTGATTCAAATATATTTAATTAATTTGCTTATCAAATTTAATCATTTGTCATCTTTGCTTATACATCAGCTCTAATTTTACTACTTATATAATAACTTTAATTAAGAACATTATCAGTACTAATAGATTTTTTTTTTATACTTGTGTGATTTGGAGTATTATAGCGATTTACACCACAAGCTAAACAGGACCAACTTTATCATGGACTAACTGAATTCTAAGTTTGATGACAATCCGTGCATTAGTTCTTGAGATACAACTATTACGATAATCATGAATAAGGCAGCATAGCAGCGCCACCTATTGGGCGATTTACACCAAAAAGTAATCAGAACCAAATTATATCAAGGAATAACTGAATCTGTGGTTTTATGAAAATCCATGCATTAGTTATTTAGATATAGCTAATGCGGAAATCGTAAAAAATGCAGCATACCAGCTCCACCTGTTGTTTACACCAAAAAGTAATAAGCACCAAGTTATATCAGCGACAAACTGAATCTAAAGTTTTTTTTTAATTCCGTTCATTAGTTCTTCAGATAGAGCACACGCAAAAATTTTGTCACATACAGACAGAAATTTTATAAAAACGTGATTTTCAGGATCTCTGCCTCCTAAAGCGTGTAAATATGTCAAAAAACGAAAATTTTCATGAATCCTATACTTTCATCTTGTAAAAATAGAAGAAACTAAAAACACAGAAAGATTTTTCTTTTATATGTAGGACTGCAATTTCATTTTTTATAGTAATGCAAAAGACATTTTGTAAAATACTGACACACACAGAGGAAACAATAGACAAATTTCGCGATTTTGTCCTGATCGAATGACGAATTTCACGTGTTTTTCTATGCAATCAATTGACAATTTTCTCAATATTTTTGAGATTTTTCACTTGGTCAACTGTCAAATTTCGCAATTTTTTTTTCCTCACAGCTAACTGAAGAATTTCGAGATTTTTTTGGCAACTCGCTGACAAAATTCCTGTTTTTTTTTTATCTATTATCGATTGGCGAATTTCATGATATTTTTCTTCGACTGATTGGCAAATGTTTTAGCTTTTTCTTGCGACCAATTGGTAAAAATCGCAGGGATTTTCACGTGCCTGATCAATTAATTTCTCTGGTTTTTTTACCCATGACCGACTTGCAATTTCGCGAGATTTTCAATGTACTGATTAGTACAGATACCAAATATTGGGCCTACAGCCAAACCGAATATAGTAATTGTCCGGCTGGCCAAATACTTTTACATTTCAAAGTTTAAAGGCATTAAAATATTAAATTTAAAAACAATTTTACATAATATTTAATACTGAAGCTTACATTTTGACAATCAAGAGCTTTTTACAAGTAAACTTTAATACTGAAAAATCTGCTTTGAGTTATTAAAGACTAGGATAGTTATAAAAATGTTTTACTAAAGTAAAAATAAATAATACAATCGATTGAAATGGTGGCAACTCAGCAAGAATAACTTTTCTACTCACTTTGACTTACAAGGAAGTTTTTAAATGCATCCTAGATAGAGATAGGAATGCTCGGAAAAAAACCCGGAAACAGGAAGAAAAAACAGTTTTTTTCCCGAAGGGCTATTTTTTAATTTTTCCAAATCTGAAAAATTGAAATTTCATTTATAAATGAAAGTAGTTAAAATTTTATAATTACTATATTCTGATACTTTTATTTATATTTTTTTCATATTTAGTGTACCTCCGAGACCGCTGACCAGGCTCCTACTTACCGGAGTTAACCCAGCTGAATGGGTTTGTAATTGCCTGGAAAGCGGGGCGATGCATTGTGAGTACATATACACCAGATCGTCGCAGGCGGCAGACCACACCAGCAAGCACCCAGGCCGACTATACTAAGCCAAGTTGATGAGTCTAGGTTGTTTATTGCACTTTGCAAAACTATGATTGTTGCCGCATACCACGTACTTGCCATGCCAGTTGGAAAAGGGCTGGATTATTTTTTATGCCTAAAAGGTGGTAAACTTCTTAGCTGTAGAAAGGGGCAATTTTGAGGGGAATTAAAAATTGAAATGGCCGAAAAGCTAAGATTTATCCCTGAAGGGATAATTTTGGGCCGAAATGCAAGGCAGACGAATCGCTGCAGAGGGAGACGGGAATAAACCTGACATCATTGCCTCAATCGTCACCCTATCTGCAGTGCCTACTGCTCGTTTGTGTTTACTTTGTTTTGCCGGTTACCAGTGACCCGGAGCTGAACAATTTTTGATGCTCCGGCTCCAACTTGGCTCTGACTGAGCGCTTTTGAGTTGCAGATTTTAATTTACACGTTTAATTTTTTGCTCACAAATTCTTCCTTTACCTTCATTAAAGATCTGACAAAATGCATTTTTCTTCTCATCAAACTTGAAATGCTTGTTCAGAAAATATGACATTTTTTAGCTTTTGCTTTTAAAATAGAAAGTTTAGTGGAATTTTAAACACAAAAATCTTAAATTTCTTCTACCCTTTTCAAACAGCCAAAATTGTACAACTACATATGTAAACAACAGGCGGCCCTATTTATTTTCAAATAGTGATGTCACTTAGTTCAAGTAGAAAGTAGAAGAAAAGTAGTGTTACCATGTTTTGAGAAGTTTTCCTTCCCTAATAATAATAATAATAAAAACCTAAAAAATAATATAATTAAAATACTGAATAATGATGAAATAAAAATATTTTAAGTCTAGAAATTTAAAAGACTGAAAAAAAAAAAGATTTAAAAGAATATTAAAAACTAAAGGAGCCCTGGAGCTGTGGAAAATTTAGAGCTCCAGCTCCAGGGAAAACACAGCTCCGGGTCTCTGCCGGTTCCTTAACGTTATATCCTGTTGATTGGCACCTGCACATTGCTACTCAAGTTGATCTCGTAATTTAGAACCTTGATCAGATGACAAGACCTTCACCTGGCAAGGCACCTCCAGAGGTATAATTCACAGATAACTTGGAGGACTTTGCACCCACAACAGATTTTACATGCACCAGGCGACATTAGCGTACATGAATATATTTAGTGTACCTCATGAAAACCTTAGCATGGAAAATCTTATCTGTAAGCAGGGATCTCTTTAGAAAGGATCCTTCACAATTTTTTCACCTTAATTAAAAAATTTTTCTCTTAAAAATTGGCATTTCAGAAATTTTTCCCAATTTCCACATTAAATCCTCCCCAAATGTAATGATTTTAGAATTAAAAAAAAAAACCTGTTGTATAATAGCTGCAATCACCAATAAATCGATTATCTAGCTGTATATATGTACAAAGGATAAAGGTTAAAATTCAATATTTGCTTTAGTAGCCAGTGGCCGGTAGAGGCTGTATGTTTAGTAGCCACTACTGTCAAGTTAGTGGCCACTTATCGTAGTTTGTAGATTTAAATAGTTTTACAAGTAATGTTTTTAAAATATTTATGTTACGAAGACATCTTTTAAAATATATAAAAATAAAACTATCCACAGTGTCAGTTTACTTACCCCAACAAAAACAATTAACAGTTATTTTACATAAAAAAAGAGAGAATTTATCGAACAATGTCGTACAAGACCTAGGTCAAAGATTGGTTCACATCTCCAATACGTCACTGTGTAGCCCGAGATCAGAATTCTTTCTGCAAATAGGCCTAAAATATTTCCCGTTTGACAAAATTCGCAATTAATTTTTGAAATTGTTTTAAGAAATTTGCAATTATTTTACGCAACCTCTTGCTAAAATTCACAATTTTTTCGCCGATCGTTCAACAGAATTCACGATTTTTTTCGCGATCATTCGACGAAAGTGACGATTTTATTATGCGATCTCTTGATGAAATTCGCGATTTTTTCTACGATCAATTGACGAAATTCGCGACTTTATTTCCTCGATCTTTCGCAAAATTCGCGATTTTATTCCGCGGTCGTTTGACGAAATTTACTTTTTTTGCGATCTTTAGACGAAATTTGCGTTTTTTTCGAGATCTTTTGACGAATTTTGCGTTTTTTACACGATCTTTTGACGAAGTTTGCGTTTTTTTTTTCGCGATCTTTTGAAGAAGTTTGCGTTTTTTTTCGTGATCTTTTGACGAAGTTTGCGTTTTTTTCGCGATCTTTTGACGAAGTTTGCGTTTTTTTCGCGATCTTTTGACGAAGTTTGCGTTTTTTTCGCGATCTTTTGACGAAGTTTGCGTTTTTTTCGCGATCTTTTGACGAAGTTTGCGTTTATTTCCGATCTTTTGACGAAATTTGCGTTTTTTCGCGATCTTTTGACAAAATTTGCGGATTTTTCGCGATTTTTGGATGAAATTTGCGGTTTTTACGCGATCCTTTCACGAAATTTGCGTTTTTTCAGCATTTTTTGATGGAAATCGCGGGGTTTTTTTTCGCGATTCTGAAATTCTCAGCAAATTTTCTGAAAGGTTACAGAAGGGTGGAGCTGTGTTTTTTCTGCACCTGATTAACGAAATTCCCGTTTTTTCAAGATCCTTTGACGAAATTTACTTTTTTCGCGATATCTTGACAAAAATTGCACTTTTTTCGCGAACTTTTGACAAAATTTGCGGTTTTTCGAGATCCTTTGACGAAATTTGCAGTTTTTTCGCGATTTTTTGACGAAATTTGCGATTTTTTTCGCGATCTTTTGACGAAATTTACGGCTTTTTTCGCGTTCTTTTAACGAAATTTGTGGGGTTTTTCGCGATCTTTTGACGAAATTTACCGTTTTTTCGCGATCTTTTGACGAAATTTGCGGTTTTTTCCCTATCTATTTGCGAAATTTAAGGGGTTTTCGCGATCTTTTGACAAAATTTGCGGTTTTTCGTGATTTTTTGACGAAATTTGCGATTTTTTCGCGATTTTTTGACGAAATTTGGGATTTTTTTTTCGCGGTCTTTTGACGAAATTTACGGTTTTTTGTGTTCTTTTAACGAAATTTGTGGGTTTTTTCGCGATCTTTTGACAAAATTTGCGGGTTTTCGTGATTTTTTGACGAAATTGAGATTTTTTTGCGATCTTTTGACGAAATTTACGGTTTTTCGTGTTCGTTTAACGAAATTTATAGGTTTTTTCGCGATCTTTTGACAAAATTTGCGGTTTTTTGTGATTTTTTGACGAAATTTATGGTCTTTTTGCGATCT
The DNA here is from genome assembly GCA_963932465.1 of Maratus speciosus. Taxonomy (NCBI): domain Eukaryota; kingdom Metazoa; phylum Arthropoda; class Arachnida; order Araneae; family Salticidae; genus Maratus; species Maratus speciosus. Next base: position 132,902,888 of record OZ010798.1, on the reverse strand, counting down.
TTTGACGAAATTTACCGTTTTTTCGCGATCTTTTGACGAAATTTGCGGTTTTCCCTCTATCTATTGGCGAAATTTAAGGGGTTTTCGCGATCTTTTGACGAAAATTGCGGGTTTTTGCGATACTTTGTGAAATTTGCGATTTTTACGCATTCCTTTCACGAAATTTGCGTTTTTTCCGCGATTCTTTGACGGAAATCTCGTCTTTTTTCGAAATTCTTATGAAATTCTCGTTTTTCCCGTGATTCTTTGACGATTTTTTTGCGAACGATTGACGAAATTGATATCTTTCGGCGACCATTTGTCGAAATTCGCGATACATTTATGCCGATTTTTTTTTAATTTTCGGAACCAAATGCCTTCAATGTGAACATCAACGCGATTTTCTTTTTCTTTTACGATTCCGCGGAAATCGCTGATCGATTAAAAAAAATAAAAAAAACGGAAAAGTGGCATTTCTGACATGTACTATTACATGAAAAATAAAGATCGCCACTTTGGCGATCAGATGCCCATAATAAAGTCGCCAATTTTTTACATTTAGTCGGCCTGTGGCGACCGGGAATTTTAACCTTTAACAAAGGACCATCTCATGTCTAAATAAGAATTTTAGGCTGAATCCCAAAACAGCCGAGACACTTGGCAAGGCAATAAATGGATTTTTCTTGTTACCAGTTCGTTTCGTAAATTCTTTTCACGCCTACAGTGGTCTGATCTTGAATTCGGATTGGTTGATTTGTTGCGTATTGGATGGTTATGCCTACCTGAAAACTTTTCACAATTAGCTCAGCGGTGTTTTGACAGCTCACCTCCGCATTTGTAAAAATAGATTGTCGGCAAGTCAAAAGTTTGTTATTGTTAATTCTTTTTTTTTTTTTTTTTGCTGTATTTAGTTGTAAAATTTGAAAGTTAAAGTACCTGTGTAATTTAATTTGAAATTGTGAGTATTTGTTCATTTTTTTTTGCTGGAAAGTTAAATGAAGTTTGAGTGGAAATTTACGAAATTGTGGCAATTCAACATTTTTTAGAGTTGGTTTTCAAGAAAGGAGATGTCTGTTAAGGTATGTTAATAATTTTATGCACTTTTTGTTGTAGCGTTTTATATTAGCCGTTTATTGTATATTTCTCATGTATGCTGCCCTTATGAGTTTTGTACATTTTGAGATTGCTACAGAGCGAGAACTGCTGAATTTTGAGATTGCTACGCAGCAAGAACTGCTGAATCCAGTGTTTTTTTTTTTTTTCTTTTGTCGGCTAATGAACGCGTAAGCGTTCATGCGACGATTACTGATTGTCGCTTTAATGAGTTTTGTACATTTTGAGATTGCTACACAGCGAGAACTGCTGAATCTAGTGATTTTTTTTTTTCAGTTAATGAACGCGTAAGCATTCATACGATGATTACAGATTGCCACTTTAACGAGTTTTGTGCATTTTGAGATTGCTACAGAGCGAGAACTGCTGTATTCAGTGATATATATTATTTTTCTGAAAGTTGTTGAGAAATGAAAATTTTAATCATTAAATCATTACTCTGATTTGGAAAGGTAGGGTGACATGGGGTAAATATGGGTAAAAAAACAATAAGATCTCAATATCTAGGAAAATATAAAAGATGAAATTTTCAAATTTGGCATGAAGTTGACTTAGTATTGCAGCTTTTGTATAAAACACTCAGTTTACCCAAAATATTTTTATTTATTTTTTAATTCAATTTTTTAAGTGACCTATAATTATCCCGGCAACGGGGTAATTATGGGTCACAACCGGGGCAATTATGGGTCACTGTTTTTATAAAGTAGTAATGCATATTTTTTTAATAAAATGTTTTTGGAAATTACCTCTAAAGTAGAAATTTTCATCATTAAAGCTTAAATTTTTTTTTTAAATATAAAAAATAAATGAAAATGCCATTTATTTTTATGGGATGTTTACGAAAATCACATTTTTCTGTTACACACAAACTTTACTTTGCAGGTGCTTAGCAAGAGAGCTGAGGGACACTTGGTGTACATATTGATGCAGAATCATTCAAGGATAGTTAATATTATGATTTAAAAAAACTTTTGTTGCTTATTAGCCAAGATATTAACCTAGAAAAATGTGTTGTTGCAATCTGCTTATTTGAAAAATGCTTGGCACAAAGGCAAGTTTAAATTTTGTACAAGGTTTCTGTTTAGGTAAGGTGAATCATACTGATAAATAGCCATCATATTGAATACTTTGTGCATGAATAAAATTTGCACTTGACCGATTTATTTAGGTTTATAGTTTTCTTCAAATTAACTGCTCTACATTATAAAAATAGGAATTTAGCAAATGTGTTTCACCATGGTCTAACAATTAGGCCTAAAAACTAATATTCAAACACTGACAGTTACCCTACATAGCCTAAAATGGTTACAGTTAAAGGAAAAAGCATGCTTTAAAGCATTTTATTCGTTAGTTGAAAAAATAATTTTGTTTTTTTTACAATACTTCTTTGTTCTTTTAAGCAACAAGAATCTTACTGGGGTTTATATTTTCTTAATGATTTGGTTCTAATTAACTGCTTCACACCATAAAGATATGAATCCAACACTTGTGTTTTACCATGTGCTAATAGTTAACAATTAAAGTATAAGAAAGAGATGTTTATAAAAATATTTTATCTGGCCTACTTCAAAAGTTACTTTAGGTTTACAATACTGTATATTTATTTTTATTTCTTTCTTTATTTATTTTTCAAACCCTTAAAATCATAAATTAACAATTGCATTGCATGTCTAAAATTTTAAAAAATGCCATAAAAAATGGAAAAAACATGCTGACCCAGAATTGCCCCGGTGACCCATAATTACCCCAGGTATTTGGGACATAATTGAGTATACATCTAGAATCTATTTGAAAACAAATAGGACTAAAATGTGCATGTATTTAAAAACATTGTAGTATTTGTATTCAAAAAAAGCATAAACAAAAAAAAAAAATCCAAGCATTTATTTAACTGTGGCATGGATCTTGGTAAAAAGTGCAATTTTCAAAGGCAGTCTTTTTGAAGGATGATTTTATAGCATGTTACAAAAACATCTCAACTCATATTATGCAGCTAAGTTAAAATAAAAAATTATTATACATGATAAAGTAGACTAATGAGAGAACCTATCCACTATTTTAGAATTTGTCCTAGTAGATATCATAGGGATAAAAACTAGGTGACCCATAATTACCCCAGAAAGAGAGTGACCCATAATTACCCCAGGTCACCCTACTTTAAAAATTTCATATTTTTCAACAAATTATGTTTAAATCGTTTGTTTTATTTTGAATCTCATCAGGGGTGAAAGTTTTCCGTCCTGGGAGGGAATTCCGTCTTTTTTTATATTTAGGAAGACGGAAAGAAAATATTCATTTCTGCCTGGAATTCTAGTGACAAAAAAAAATCTTTCTTAGTCATAAATATTTTAATTGGGAAAAGCAGAAAACCAACGCCATAGTTTATTTACTTTGTGTTTACGTCTACTGCGTGTGCTTGCAGCTTTTCGGGACATGTACTCCCGAGTTCCATGTTCTTGAGTATTGCTTTTCTTTGAGCATGCGCCAAAGAGAGAGATTAGCCCGCACCGTGCTGGATAAATTGGCTGTGAGCCAGAAGAAGAGAACTTCTCTCCTTGCTACGTGAAACAGAATGTGCAGTAGTCACAAGCGCAGGTGTCGAACAGAAGGGAATATTGTGAATTTGTAGATCGGCAACACGCTTTGCTTGTTCGCTTGTTTTTCTGCTTATCACTCTGTTATTTTTTCGCTGCACGCTTTTGAGACTTCGAAATATTGAACTCATTATCATTGGAAATGCAAGGAATTGAATTTATCGAAGAATCCGATGCTTTGAAAGTAGATGATACTGCACTAAAAAACAAATGGAGATTTGCCTGGCTAAAGGAATGTGATGAGCAAGGGAATAGCATTGGCACGTGGTGCCGGAAACTAAAAGAGTCAGGTTGTTGCTATTGTATTGTATGCCATTCAACTCTTAATTACGGAAATAATGGTAAGAAAACGCTATTTAAGCATAGCAGGCATAAGAATCATCAAGAATTGATGCATGCTCAAAATTTAACGCAAACTGTTCCAGGTGCTAAGCCACTCATTGCTGGTCCTTCTATAGCTGATCGGGTTGCAGATCAGAAAGCTGTAGTAACAGCATTTTTAAGTGAAAAAATGCTACCATTTTCTTTAGCTGGTGACTTGGTTGATATTTCCAAAATTTTAGTCAAGGATAAATCGGCACTTTCAAGATTGCAGTTTTCACGGACAAGTGCAACATATATCAATACGCATGGCACGGCCAAATGCTTAAAGCAGGACTTAGTAGGTAAATTAATGAGAAATTTTTTCTCCCTAAATATTGATGAAGGCACAACTAATGCCATGGATAAAATTATAAATGTTTTTGTTCGTTTTTTATTGATGATGCAGAAAATATGGTTGTAACTGATCACTTAGGCTCCAGGAAAGAAAATATAAGTTCCTCCAAAAATATTTTCAGTCATGTAAATGATATGTTAAAGGGAGCTGGACTGAATCACAACCAAGTCATCAGCTGTCTGTTAGACAACTGCAACACAATGAGGGGATGTAAAGCCGGACTCAAGACTTTATTGCGGCAAGCTAATCCAAATCTATTGGATATTCATGATGACACAGTTCACATTGTACACAATTCTGCAAAAAAATTCTTCAATCATTTTGATGGTTATATAGAAGGCATTTCCAGTGACGTGTATTATGACATCCAAGATTCACCAAAAGCAAAGGAACTTTTTTGTGAGATTCAATCTCTTCTAAATTATGATAAAGTACTTCACCTTATAAGATTTATAGACAATAGGTTCTTGCAAATTTTAGCAGTTTGTGATTGACTGTTTAAACTTTCTGATGCTTTAAAAACATTTTATTTTGGTTTCCTGACTCCAGAAAGAAAAGAAACTGAACAACATATTTTGGATAATATATACAATCAAAGGAAAGTATCCCCTGATGAGCAGAATAGGATAAAAATTGTTCAAGATATTCTGTCTAAACAAAACTTAAAGAATGCAAATGCAGAAAGGAAAGAAAGAATTTTGAATATCTTGTTTAGCAATGAGAACAGATATTTATTTATGTTACAATTTTATAGAGGTGTACTGATGCAATTTAATACTTATGTAAAAAAGTTTCAGCACGAAAAACCCATGATCCATTTAATTCATGAAGAAATGTATTCTTTATGCAGGAATTTTGTTTCTTTTTTCATCAAACCTGAATTTCTCCCAAATACTGTGAAAGATATGTTAAAACTGAATTATAAAGATCCCAAATTACAGTATGAAGACAGATTTTTAAATTTTGGAAAATTTGCACTGAGAGAAATGCTTGATTCACAAAATAAGATGTGGTTAAAGCATTTTTACACAAATTTAAGGAATGAGTATGTAAGTACTGCAAAATATTTGATAAGCAAGTTGCCAATAGAGAACAAAGCTCTCTCATGGTTTTCTGCATTAAATCCAAATTTGAGGTAAAAAAAGCACAACCTTTGTGGCATTGCAAAGACTTGCTGAATCTTTACCTAATGTTGTTTCTGATAAAGCATTGCTGTTAGAAGAGATAAGGCAATACACAAGTGATCCAGAATTGGGTGAGTTGGAAGCAACTGAAATTTTTTCTAAGTCTGATAAAAATTCCAGAATTGATTTAGACTGCTAGTCACACATTTTTAAAATTCAGCATCAAGGCAATTTTAAATACAAGTTTTTATCGATTTTTGTCAAGGCACTACTAACACCTTTTTCTGGTCCTTTAGTTGAAGGAAGTTTCAATATCATGGATGATATAATAACCGAAGATAGAAGTGTTCTAACTGTAGAGAATTATGAAGCAATCTCTACTGTTAAATATCATTTATGCAGGAGAAAAATGAAGGCAATTGAATTAGAACCATGTGTGAATATGCGAAGAGCCATCCATACAGCCCATGCTTCCTATCAGCAGCATTTATCAGAAAAAAAAAGCTGAAAAAATTTCCTAAAAGTACATCTGATAAAAAAGAAAATAATCTTTGGGGTTGGGGAGATTTTTATCATTTTGATAACTTTGTTGCATTTTTAGTTTATTTTCATTTGGTATTGGTGGAAACTGATACATCATAAATCTCAATACTTATCTTTCAAAAATATCAGATATTTTGTAAAATGAATCATTTTTTGGAATTGCCAGAATCCATTCTACCATCTATATTTTTAGACTTTATGACTTTGGAACATAGTGAACTTTGAAAAATCTATTTTAACGTGTTTTGTGCATGGCCCCATTTTTTCACTTAGTATAATCTATAATTGCTAACACCTATAAAATAACAAGTTTCATCTTACTGGTAAGTTTTCAATTTTTTATTTCAAGGAAAAATCTTATTTGTTCATTTAATTTTTTTCACTGTCTCCAGAAAATATCTATACATAGTAATTAAAGTGTTTATTGTAACTAATATGGTAGTTTTCTTTTAAAGAAATAAGAAAATCTCAAAAAGTTTAAGCCTCAATTATTACTATAATCATTGTTTAATTAATGTTCTTTATTTAATGTTGTTTTATGTTTTTCATACATATATTTATCATTTATAATATTATACCCAATACTTGGAAATTTAGCTATTGAATATTATGTTATGTCGGAGTTATTTACGTTTTGTCATAGTGTTAAGGAAACATGTTAAAATATTTCAGTCCTGTGAAAATTTTTTACTTTCACCCATGAATCTCATAAAAATCAACTTTCCTGTGTTTTCTAATATGTCGTTATTTATAAATGTTGTATTTCCCATGATTCCAGGGTGATGACGTAGTAAAAAACAGTCTGGAAGCATTCAGGAAAGTGGACCAATCACGTTAGTTTTCAGGTTGCCGCATTTTAGGTTGGCGTTTGTGGGGTGTTTGGCACTTGTCAGAAAAGTCGCCAAATGGAGTGTCTCGCCTGTTTTGGGATTCTGCCAAATTTTAATATAATTTCTAATTTACAAAATTCCGATTACATTTCTTACAAAACAATTTTTTACATTTCATTCACATTTTTTACAAAAGTTTACAATTTCGAAAAAACATGATCGTGTGAAAAAAAATCCAAGCAAATCCCTGGTAAGATAATTAAATGCAACTTGTTAAAAATGAAAATTCAAGTGCAAAATTATTTCAATATTATACCAATTAATGAAAATAGTAAGGTGGAAAATTTAATGTAAAATTTTAAACATGCATTTCTTTTTATTTGCAAAGCTGTAATTTTTCACTATTGTCAGAAAAATTTCTTTTGATAATAACATGCAGTTGAAATTGTTTATTTATTTTTTCTTTTCCTGGAATATTAGATTCTTAGAGTTGTCTAAAATGCATTTAAAAAAATATATAAATCCATACGAACTTTGCAAAGAAATTGTAAGCAAATCTTTGTGAAAAATCTAGTTGAAAACAATTTTTAAACATGGAAAAATCCACCTGTTTTAAAAGTTTCATTAAAAAATAAAATACCTCTTTCAATATTCAGAATCTAAAACTCACTAAAATATAGTTTGGGTTTTTGACTGGAAAGCTGTATCAAAACTAAATATACAAGAAATGAAAATAATAACTGTAAAGGGGGGGAAGGGGGTCGATTGAAATGTAATATTGTAAATTAATACTAATTTTTAAACAATGAAAGATTTGAAAATGATAATAGTATTTATAATAATACTAGAACTATAATAATTTGTTTCTTTTAAACTGGCATCCTTTATATATTTGAAAACCAGTACTATCTAGATGGGATGTAACAATACAGTGTAAAATTGCTTACAAACTGCAGTGATATTGGTTGAAACTTAAGATTTTGTTGTTGTTATTTTTTAAATTAGTTCTACTCATATAATTAAACAAATGCTACTGAAAAATCATTTTAACAGACGCATGATATACAGTGGACTCTCTCTACCTAAACACTCTCTAATGTGAACACCCCGGTATTATGAACACATTCTGACGATCCCGGCGAAACTCCATAGACTTAACAAAAGATGAACTCTCTGTATTTTGAACACCCTCTAATCTGAACACCCCACTATTCTGAATGCTACTTTTGGTCCCCATTCTACCCCACCTCTCTATAAACTGAATGTGTGTTTGTAGTCGGAATCCGGGAAATTCCCCCATCATGGAAATTCGAAAAACATGGTTGCAGAAGAATAAAAAAGTTCAACAAACGCGTCGAAAGAAAGACTTACCGTATGTTCTGTGCCAGTTTTACAGGTGCGAAGCTCAAACCACTTGTGATCGGAAAAAGTGAAAAACCACGATGCTTCAAAAATGTGAAATCGCATCATTGCCAATGCACTATGATTATGAATCGAATTGAAAAGCTTGGATGACAGTCACAATTTTCTCACAATGGTTGGAGGGCATTCACCAGATGATGAAGAAGGAGGAAAAATTCTTTTTGTGGATAATGCCAGATCACATACAAACATGTAGCTGAGCAACATGAGCCCCAAGTTCCTGCTATCAAACTGTACTTCTATAATCCAACCACATGATCAAGACCTTTATAGCTCACTACAGAATCCATTTTCTGAAGAAAATGTCTCTAGGGATGGAGGAGGCAAATTCGGCAACCTAACTAACGAAGAAGAACAACGTCATGGATGCTGTCCATTGCATATCAATGGCTGGGAATGAAGTAACCCCCTACACCATCTACAGATTCTTCTGCGAAGCTGGATTCCCGTGTAAGAATCAGCAATCAAGAATTGAAATCTACACCCATGTTCTAAATTAAAAATTCTAAAATTTAAAAAAAAATGCATACTTTTTTGAATATCATGAAAAATAACGAAAGAAAGGAGGAAACTACTGCTTCGAAACAGCGATGTAACTCTTTAGTGTAGAATATGTAAGCGTACACGTATGTATTGGCAGAACAAGTAGAGAGACAGGCTTTATAAGTGAGAGCGTGGCAATTTTCGCATTTTGTTCGCTCGCACACCTCACCGAATAGCTTGGTCATTTTTGCAACATTCTGCGAAATTCAAAAGCAAACAGAAAGAATGAGTAATCACCAACATTTGGATGATGGAATGAGGAGGTAAATCGCTGGAAGAATGGAAACACGGTAGTCTCAAGTGCAGATTCCTAGTGACTTCAATGTACTACCCAGTGTCGTGTCGACCTTTTGGAAAAGTTTAAGAATACTGGATTCTTAGAGAGAGAAAGCTTAGGCAAGGTCGCCTAATGAAGAGCACTATTTGTCCATCATAGGAGCTTCTCAGCTCTCTCATGATTTTGATGCGGCCACAAGAAGCCGAGTTTCAAGGTTTACTGTTTGCGGAAAGCTACATGACAGAAGGCTATTTACAATAAGACCTGCTATTAGCCTCCTCCTCACTTCTGAACACAGAATAACCCATTTAGCTTGGTGTAGAGATCTTCGACTTTGGACCAGGTATCAGTGGAGAACGTTTTATTCACTGATGAGTTTCGGTTAAACCTAAACACTAATTCTCGACGTATTTTCATTTGGATAAAACCAGGGATCTTTTCAACATATGAAAAAGAGACAAGCATGGCAGGGGAGGTTTGATGGTCTGGCCAGGCATCATGTCTGATGGGCGCATACCCCTACCTTTGTTTCGCAAAGGCTCTGTGACTGGTATGTGGTTTAGGGATTATACATCTTGGACCTCTATGTTTGGCTTTTAAGGAAGGCAGTTGGCTCTGATTTCATTTTAATGGACTACAACTCGCGCCCAGATAGAGATCATCTAGTCGACAAATTTCCTGAAACTGAGGATATTTGCTTGATGGAGTGGCCAGTCAAATCTCCGGACCTAAACCCTATAGAGTATGTCTGGAACGCTCTGGGGAGGATAACTCGAATTCCCTTTCCACCTCCCAGTACTACCAAGAGCCTGGAAACAGCGTTGCTGGAAGAGCAAGACTAACTGCCACATATTCTCATAAACTGCCTGATTTCCAGTTTGAATTTGTTATGAGAACTGTATACTGTGAGAGCTGTGTAGAGAAGACAATACTCCCTATTAACCCATTTTCTAGGTCAATATTGTAAGCTCTGTTTTATATCTTCTGACGCTGATGAGTCTTACGCACGATCATGAGTGTTTATTATATAACTGTTGAATGTTTGTTTTTTTCATTATATTAAGCTATTTACATACCTAATTTAATTAAAATCTGTCCAGTACTAGAGATAATCGACCAAATCTGAAAATTCTCTTAATTTTGAGCATGAGTGTAAATTCAGCACCTCTATCTCAGTAACTAGCATGGCTAACCATTCTATACAGTCTATAAACTCAATACATAGTAGTCGTTTTCAAACTCCCTGTATACTGAACACCCCCATAATCTGAACATTTTTTGTCGGTCTGATGAGTGTTCAGAATAGAGAGAGTCCACTGTATTACAAACACTGGTGTTAAAGTAAGTATGAAAAGCTACTGTCAGAATTCTAAGACTGAATAAATTTTTAAAAGCTGGCTTATTTTGTTTTGTTTTTCTCTCTCTCTCTTTTTTTTTTTAAATATATTCATGTAAGTGGAAAATCATTTTTTTAGTGTGCATAAATGTTAAAAAACTTTATTATTTTATATTTTAAAGAAAATAAGACTCATTTTTGAGAAACATTTATGAGAAATCAATTTTTCCAGAAAAAAACTGGGAAGAAACCGGTTTTTTTCCGCCACTTCAAATTTTCAGGAAAATTTACATCTCTAATCCTAGATCAGTGTCTGGAATGCACAATAATTTTTAGAGATTGTAAACAAACTGGTTGTTCTTAAAATCTTTCAACAAACATAATCTTGATCCATTTATTCCATCAAAATTACAATACATACAATTAAAAATACTGGGTATGTAACTACAAGCCGAAACGGAATTTTCATTCACAACTTTATCAACAATTAAGATATAGCAAGATTTGTTACGCATTAATTTTTCTTGTATTAAATGTGATGATTGAAATTGACTGAAATTTGACCAGCGACACGGTATAAATACTGTCAACTAAGGATTGACCGAAGCAGCAATTTTGCCGAATACCGAAGCTTCGGTCAAAGTATATACCGAATATTCGGTATTCGGCAACCGAATACTTAAAAAATTTTAATACACATTTTTGGATATATTAGCTTTTTTTAAAATAAACTTTAATTAAAATTAAATTTTTAATAATTTAATTCAGTTACATTTGTATTCTTAAATCTAATTACACAAAAAAATTTAATGACTTCTTTCCACTCACAAATTCATTAATCCATCACTTATTTTTTATTATTTATCACTAGTCAATCCCCAAATTAACCTATGAAAGTATTAAAACTATACAGGCTATTAATAAGGATAAGGATTGTCAGAAAAACAAAAATTTATTCAAATAAAAAGAAATAATGTTGTCATTAAGCTGATTTACTGATTGTCTAATTTTAAGCATATTGAATAGGAAATGTTCTCAAATATAAAACAAGCTAATTTGTACAATCAATTTGTACATTTAACTATTTTCTGTCAAATTATTGATGCATATTTATATTACTAATGTAAATATGTATCATGATAAATATGCCATATGATCTATATAAATATGTATAAATATTAATATATTATATTAATATTTTAACATTATGGTGATGAAGATAACAAATTTGAGCGATTTCAATTTAATGGTTATAAAAGCTATAGGATAGGCATAAGAGTGCTTTTTTGATTTGTGTATTTTCTTTAAAATACACCTTAGATATACAGAGATGAACTCTGATATGCTTATTTGAGGTATATATATATTAAAGAAAATACCCATTAAATAAATTAAAATTAAGAAAACTAATGTAGAAATAGTTAAAATTAAATGATAAGGGAAAGATGCCCATCTTCCTTACTTTTTTTTTCCTCTATCGTAGACAGTTGTTCTGATTTCACCCCTATGTAGACTATTTTAAGAAGGAAAATGTTTTTAAAATTAAAAATGGCCTTTGACTCGTTTTTTGTAGTGCAGCTGAACTCTGAACTCAGGCACATAATATTAGCCTATTCCACTTCTAAGCAAAAGTAAATTCTTCTACTTCTAAAAAAATACTTATCTGTAATTATTCGCCCAAAGTCGAATATTCGGTTTACATGCCGAATCGACTATTCGGTATTCGGTCAATCCCTACTGTCAACTGCATTCTGAATTAAGGAATGTCTACCTCATAGTTGTTTAGATATGAATGGTGGCAATTTCCAGCATTTCTCATCATATCATATTTCACAGAAATCAAAGCAAGTCTGTTGAAAATGTACTTTTGATATCTTTATTATTGTTAAAATAAACAAAAATCCATATATGACCTCGAGTGAGATGAGATAACACTGTATTTATGACTAAATAAGTAGATTGTGATTTTGGTTTCCTGGACAAAAATTGTGTCTCTTGATATCTATTATCAAAACTCTGAAGCTTTTCTATTTTGTTTAGAAACACCCTTTTTTGTTCAAAAGCAAGAAACTGATTATTTACTAGACAATGCCCAGGAACGAGCATTTTGATAGATTATTAAATGTCTATGAAAATCCTCATTATTGGGTAATTTTCTTGATACTTTACAAATAGCAAATAAATAATGTAAAAAGATTCTCTTTTATTTAAATATGATTCTGTTTCTTATTTCTGAATATCTTTATAAGTTGATAGTTAAAAGTAGAAGTTGTGTAAGGTTTTGAAAATATGTTTTAAAATTTTTTTTAAGTATGGCTTAGCTGAATATTTTGATATTCGACCAAACCAAATATTCAGCACCCTGAATAGTTTGATATTCAGCCTAACTGAATATTCAGTAACATGGTTGAATAGACTGAAATTTGGCCTAACCAAACATTTGGTAACATGGCCGAATAGATACCGAATATTCGGTGCATCCCTACTGATTAGCAAATGTTGCAGCTTTTCTTACAACAGATTGGAAAAAAATGTGGGTTTCTTCCACGACTGATCAGCAAATATCGTGATTTTTTTTCTGACATTTCACTGACAAAATTTAGAGTTTTTTACCTACGATTGATAGGCGAATTTCACGATATTTTGTTTCTACCAATTAGCAAATTTTTTATCGTTTAGCCATTTAAAGGCACATACATTTTTTATGAAGAAATAAAATACAATAATATTTAAAAAAAAATTTCAAAAAGTTTTAAAAAAAGATAAAATTATATAGAAATAAGAAGAAAAAGAATATTTGCAAAATGTACAAGGAAAAATTTGAACATTCAGGAAGGTGAACCCTATTAATGCAGGTAAAACTGGGAGGTTATCCTGGGTCGATGTTTTAGGGTAGATGAAATATGAAGCGTCGCCCTTGGGCTGCACCAACGGGCATGCTCATCATAGGTAGAGGTGTTTCATAAGGCTGGATTTTGGATGTTAAAATGTTGTCAAAGATGTTAATAGCCTGACTTTTAATTACAGACTGAATAGGAGGAGTGTTGAGGACATGGTGAATTGCTGTAATGTAACAACTCATGACAAACGGTTCAAAATCGCGAATCTATAAATTGCTCAGTCATCACGTCGATGAGGGGGGGAGAGAAAAACATTTTTGTAGATCATTTGCGAAATCAAACTGTTGAAAGGAAAAATAAATTTTTATTATCAGAATTACATACTTTTTGTATTTTAGAAAATAGTTCTATAGTGACTGGCAAACAAACTGATGTTCAAGATTTTTTTAAGATTTTTTTTTCAAGATTTGTTTAAACCAAGTGGGGTTTTTTTGTCAAAAAACCATTTGGTTTTTTTAGAAAAAATCAAAATGTAATATAATATTTTCTTTTTTTTTTGTAATTTGTTTTAAATTATAGATAGAAGTAATTTCTACTTTTAACACTTTATCTCAGCAATCAACATGAGAGATATAATGAGCCTAGGTCATGTTTCTATGCATGTAGAATGAAAATTAGCATGTGCTGATGAGCATATCTGTTACCCTAAGGATTTTTCTTAAAACATGTGAAATTAGAAAAGATAAAATAGATAAATAATATTCAATATTTGGCATAAAATATTTTCATTTAAAAAATGCAGATTATTTACCACAGTTTTAATAACAAAATACAATGATCTTTAAGATTTTGGTTAAGTTGTAAAAGAAAATTTTCTGGATTGGGATTGGGGAAGATTATCCTTAAAGAATTTAAAAGAGTAACTTAAGATATCAAATTGAATAACACAGCTTGCAAAAGTTGAGTGCTAGTTATAGCATTTCAATAATACCAATCAATTTTTTTTTTGTTAGTTGTTGAATCTAATGGCCAAAAATGTTGACTTGGGACACTTGACGTTATCACTCAGAAAACAAAATAACCAGAAGTATATTAAAAAAATAACAACAACCACAGAATAATATTTTATATTCATGAAACTGCATCAAATGTTTATTGATTGATTATTATATTATTAGTCAAAGGATTCTTCATACAATTTTCAAGGTATCAGTGTTTCACTGTGTAGAGCAGTTTACTTTGAACATAAGACATAGCTGTTACTAATAATGTTTAAATTGGAAGTGATTTAAATTTTCTATATAATTCACTGTAATTATTTAATTTAAATATTTTCAAAAGTTATTACTTATACAATATCCAAAAATGTTTATTATGTTAACAGATATGCATCTGTATGCAATAGGAAATTATATTTAAAAAAACCCGGTTTAAACCAAAAAAAAAAAAACCTGGTTTAAACCAAATAAACCGTTTTTTTTTTTTGGTTTTTTACAAAAACCCCCGTTTTTTTCCCAACCCTGTTTAAAATATTACTTGTAAAAAAAACTATTTAGATCACAATCCACAGTTGTAATTGGCCACTAACTTGATAGTAGTGGTTACTAAACCTATAGTCTCTACCGGCCACTTTCTGCTAATGCAAATGTTGAATTTTAACCTTTATCTTTTCTCTTCTGACCTTTTTTCTTTCTTCTATCTTTACAAGAATAAAGTATTGTATTCGTGAAAATTTTTGAATTCTGGTTTTCAGCCAATTAATACTTTTCAGAAGGTCCTGAATTCGATTTGACTATTTTTAGAAAATGTCTGTCTGTATGTGGCATAAATTTTGTGGGTGCTCTATCTCAAGAACTAATCGATGGAATTTAATAAAAAGTTAGATTCAGTTAGTCAGTGTTGAATTCAGGCAGTTTTCTCTGGGAGGGATTTCTGTGTCTCCGGGTTGGGGTGGGGGGCATTATAAAGTTCTGGGGTGGGGGAGTAGAATTACATTTTTTGACCATTGAAAGCAACAAATCTCAAATCTTCCGAGAGGTGGGGAGGACATCTCATTGCTCTGGGGGGAATGTCCTCCCTGGGCCACCCCCTGGATTCAACACTGCAGTTAGTCCCTGATATAAATTGGTGCCGATTGCTTTTTCGTGTAAATTGTCCTACGGGTGGCTCTGCTATGCTGCATTATTCATGATTTCCGCAATAGTTATATCTCAAGAACTAATGCACAGATTTTCATCAAACTTCATATTCAGTTAGTCCCTGATATAGTTTGGCGCTGATTACTTTTTGGTGTAAATCGCCCAACAGGTGGTGCTGCTATGCAGAATGTTTCACAATTTCCTCAATACCTCTGTCTCAAAAACTAATGGATGGATTTTCATCAAACTTCAGATTCAGTTAGATGTTGACATAACTTGTTGCTGATTAGGCTTTTAGTGTAAATCACCCAACAGGTGCCGTTGCTATGCTGCATTTTTCAGGATTTACACCCTTTTAGTGATAGTCATATCTCAAGAACTAATGCACAGAATTTCATATATCTTTAGATTCCTCATGATGGGCATATACTGTCATTTAATTTTGGCACTGTGATCGCGAATTTTGAAGTGTAACATGTATAAGATAAGAAAGTTATGGGATTGGCATATCCGACTAGTTAACCCGAGGGTAACTCTTTTAAATAGTTTGAAATTTTCATTTGTGTTTGTTTTAGTTTTGGACTGAAAAACTTGTTCGGTCAGGCACTGTTTATATATCTATCATTTTTATATTTATATTGTTATACATTTTTAACACTTTAAAACTTTTAATTTAATTATTTTCTTTTATTTTATAGGTTTCAAGTGATGTAGCATCTATGGTGCTGTGGTTCATTTGTTCAAGATTTAATTTTTTTTCACTTTTTAAAACGGACAAAAGTGTTGAAACGAAACTGCCCACATTATAAAAAATGAAAATTCTTTTACAAAAATTTTGTTCTTGATTGCCTATATTATATGTAAAGTATTTTGATGTTGCCTTTGAAAATAATTTAAATGTAAGGACATGTTTAATAGGCATTGAAATCTCAGTTTTATGAAAATGGATGCAAGTGAAACTGATAAGCCATATCAATGTGATGTTTGTCATAAACGTTTCAAGTATAAAAAAAATTTAGATATTCATTATCGTTCTCACGCTCAAGAAAAATCTTATGTTTGTTATATATGTGATAAGAGATTTCGTCGTGAATGTAATTTGACAGAACATATGAATATTCATACTGGTGAAAGGCCTTTTACTTGTGATGTATGTAATAAGTCCTTTTCCCGTAAATGTCACTTAATGGGACACATTCCAATTCATTCTGGAAAAAAACCTTTTTCTTGTGAGTTCTGTCATAAATCATTTTTGCGTAAAAGTCATTTGATTGGTCACTTTCAAGTCCATCTATTAGATATAACTTGTAAGATTTGTAATAAGCCATTTTCTCGGAAAAATCTTTTAACTCGACATATGCGTACTCATATCTCAGAAAATTCCTTTTATTGTAGCAGATGTCATAAAACATTCTCTTGTGATAAAGACTTGTCTGAACATTTAAAATCGCATACTGAAAATGACCCTTTTGTATGTAAAATATGCGAGAAACAATTTTCTCGTAAGCGTTATTTGTCTGAACATTTGCACACCCACAAAGGGGATAAACCACATAAATGTAGTGAATGTGAAAAGGCGTTTGTCCGTCGAAGTCACTTAACTGAACATATGCGAATCCATTGTGAGGACGCAAAATCTCATAAATGTACTGTATGTGATAAGGCATTTTTTCGTCAAAGTAACTTGACTGAGCATATGCGCATCCATAATAAAGTAAAAGATCATAAGTGTGATACATGTGGTAAAACTTTTACTCGAAAAAATCATTTGGTTGAACATTCACGTATTCATACCAGAGACAAATGTTTCATATGTGAAGTATGTGACAAAGCTTTTTTCCGGAAAAGCCACTTAGCTGAACATTCTCGTATACATACTGGAGAAAAGCCTTATACATGTGATACTTGCAATAAATCTTTCATTACCAAAAATCAACTTAATACTCATGTTCGTATACATTCTGGAGAGAAACCATTTGTGTGTACTTCTTGTGGTCGTGCATTTACTTTCCAAAATCAGCTTAAAAAACATCTTAAAGGACGAACTGAAGGAAATGTTTGTGTAATTTGTTCTGAAGAGTTTTCATGTCAAGGCGCATTAAAAGAACACATTCTGAATCATAAAATGGAAAAGGGGGGGCATGAATGCAATACATGCCATAAAATATTTTTTCATTTAAGTCACTTTCATGATCACGTTCGCACACACACTGGGGAAAAACCATTTGTTTGTGAAATGTGTGATAAAGCTTTTTCTCGCAAATTTACGCTGAATATCCATCTTCAAAGTCACTCTGGAAAAAAGCCATATGTTTGCATTATTTGTGGAAACGCATTCAGCCTTAAGCATCTTTATAGTGAACATATTCGTAGTCATGCTCCTGAAAAATCTGGTGGAAATGGTCCATCAGAGAATCTTTACGAGTGTAATGAGTGTGATACAGTATTTTCTGATTTCAGCCAAGTACTTGATCACATACGGACACACACTGGAGAAAAGCATGCTTGTAAAATGTGTAATAAACCATTTACCTGTAAAGGTACACTTGCAATTCATATGAAAAAACATGTTGAAATATATCCTCATGCGGCTAGCATATGTAATGAAGTGCATGCTGATAAAAATTACTTGAGTTCTCATGTGAACAGCATATGTAAGGAAACACATGCTGATAAAGATTATTTGAATTCTCATGTGAGTAGCATGTGTAATGAAACACCTGCTGATAAAGATTCTCATGCGAGTAGCATATGTAATGAAACACCTGCTGATAAAGATTTGAATTCTCGTGTAAGTAGCATGTGTAAGGAAACACATGCTGATAAAGAATCTCATCTGAGTAGCATATTTAATGAAACATGTGCTGATAAAGATTATTTGAATTCTCACGTGAGTAGCCTATGTAATGAAACACGTGCTGATAAGGATTATTTGAATTCTCATGTGAGTACCATGTGTAATAAATCACGTGCTGATAAAAATTATTTGAATTCTTATGCGAGTAATATGTGTAATGAAACACGTGCTGATAAAGATTATTTTAATGAAGAATGTTTTCAAATTCATATTAAAGAAGAGCCTAATGATTGTGACTTCTGTAATGAAGAAATACCATATGCTGATGTCAAAATAAAAGAAGAACCTGAAGATGTGTCTACTGTTTAGCTATTTTGCTTATGAAAAATGACTGTTATTGGAAGATGAAAGCTAACATGCATTAAAATAATCATATTATATTAAATAATTTCTTTCAACAACTATGAGATGTAAAAAATGACAACAAAGCAAGAATTTGTAAGCTTGTTTGTATATTTAATTTTCTACAAAAAGATTACTGTGTCTATGTTATTTTAAGATAATAATCAATGCTAAGTATTTTTCTGTTATGGTAAATTTGTGTTTGTTTTTCAGAACTAATATGTATGTAGTATAGATTTTCTGGTTAGCATAAAATGTTTAAATAATTTTGTCATGTTTTGAAAATTGTTCAGTTTTTGTCTGTTATTGCTGTCTTATGTTAATAAGTTTGATAGGTATATGTAAATTGATTGTTAAAAATTTTCCGTTCAGCATAAAATTTTGTTTATTCCAAAGTACCAAAAATGGTTGTTGTCCAGTCTTTTGTTTCTAATAAAAAATTCATTTTGCTGATGAAACAAACATTACATATTTTTTTCTTTGTTTTTTTAATGTAACATTATTATATATATTTTTTTTTCTAAGCTAACATATAATTTTTTTCCCTCTAACCTCAAAGTACAAACTTGAGTCAATTGTCAATTTTGATTACCTAATTTTCAAAACATTATTAGTGAAAAAAAATTCTTAATTATTTTTATTATTGTATTTTTTTGTAAGTTTAACCTTACTTTTATTTATATCCTGTATTATAATTAAAATACATTATCTAAATTTTTCTTTATTACATAATGTAAAACAGGAAAAAAAAAAATTGTGAATCTACAAACTTCGTTTTCTTCCACATTCTTGTTCTAATTTTCCACATTTTAAAGAACTTTTGCTTATGCTTAGTTTTTTAATTATAAAAAGACAAACATTAAAAATATAATGTTATGCCCATTTCTATCAAAGGGAAGTTCAAAATTTTTCGAAACAAACTTTCAGGAGAGATAATGTAGCAGGGATGCAAGTGCTGCGCATTTTGCGCATATCTGCGCAGAAATACAATTGCTGCGCATGTCTGCGCCGAAATAGCGTTTTTCCTTAAATTTGCGCCAAACCTGCGCCAAAACGTAGTTAAGTACCAAAATGAAATTTAGCACGATTTCGTCGATCCGAGAAACAAAAACAAATTCCATTTTTAACTTTTTCCAGGTGGTAAATTTCCCCCTAGAAATAGATTAAA
Organism: Maratus speciosus; assembly: GCA_963932465.1. NCBI lineage: Eukaryota > Metazoa > Arthropoda > Arachnida > Araneae > Salticidae > Maratus > Maratus speciosus. Next base: position 132,883,064 of record OZ010798.1, on the reverse strand, counting down.
ATCCGGGCCTTTATGTGATTTTTTTCTTCCTCTCTTCGGCAAAAAGTTGGCGGCGGATTTGCTTGGCGTACTCTCGGTATGGGAGAGTCGGTCGCCCCCGCAGACTTCCCGATTTTTGTCCCGCTAAAATCTCGGAACTTCACTCCGGATGAGAGAAAGAATTTGAAATTTGCCAATTAAGCGATCGCCGCCAAAAAACGACACCCTCTTGACGGTGAAAAAGGAAACGTGTTGGAATTGTCTTCTGCCAGAAAGAACAATGGGATTCTCTCTACGTATCCGACGTCACATCTCTTGGCGGCGCATGTGTGGAATCCTACTAATCTTAGTCGAACAATGAGATTCTATCTCTGATTTAAAAACCAAAACGAAGCTGCAATGTCTCTACATGGCAAGCAATCAGGTAAGTCTAATTATTTTTACAGCAAATTTAATAGTTTTATGATGCGAGTTATTAGAAAACTTAAAAAAAAATGTTCAGAGCAAGCTTAATATAATAATTTATTCAATATAATATGTAAAATAGGAGTTTCGTTAGGCTGAGAATAATATGGCAAAATAAGAATTTTACAGTATTTTCAGAAAAATAATTCACTTTAACAATAAAAAAGAAAACACCGTTCGATTTCTATTTTTATTATTTAGTCGCCGTACGCGTTGGTGTTCTGTTTTTGAGATATTCTTTTCATACTTCAGATGTTCTTTTTATTCATTTAACATAACTGTTTTCTATATTATTTTATAATTTACTGTTCGCAAAGCGTATGTACATCGTGAGCGTCCATAAATAGTTAATACGGCGATTGTTATAAAGCGGCGCGATCATAATACATACGGGACCCTGAACCCTTCGCGCCCATATGGATGGTGATCTTTCGGGGGAAAAAAAAAGCCTTGCTACGTTTATATATATATATTAAAAATCTGCATGAGGGTCGTCCGCGTATTCGCGATTTTACATCTTTTTCATTTTTCTGCGCCGTTTTCATTCGAAAATTTAATGCAGTTTAATCTCTAAATGTGTTAAAATGAAAGTATAATTTTGTAAAAATGTTAAATATTTGACAAAAACAACGTTCATTTGTAGTGTTGGTGGCGACGGAAGGGGGGGGGGGGGGTTGCGCTTTCTTCCGAGGATCCACTATTTTTCGCTTTTTTCCGATTTTTTGTCGTTTGTTTCTCGCAGGGGTGATTTGTTCCAAAAATTTAAAAATCGGTCCGAAAATTCGACATAAAAAAAATACTAATTTCAAAAAATGGCCGCCGAAAAAAAAATTCGTCAATCGTTCGCAAAAATAGTCAATTTCGAAAAGGATCGCAGAAAAAAAGCAAATTTCGTTAAAGTATCGCAAAAGAAACGTAAATTTCTTCAAAGGGCTGCGCAACAATGCAAATTTCGTCAAAGAATCGCGGAAAAACTCCGAATTTCTTCAAAAGATCGTGAAAAAACAGCGAATTTCGTCAAAAGTTTGCGGGAAAACGCGAATACTGTCAAAGGATCATGAGGGTAAAATGCGAATTTCGTCAAAAGGTCACAGAAAAATGTGAATTTCGTCAAAGGATCGCGGAAAAAACGCGAATTTCTTCAAAAGATCTCGGAAAAACCGCGAATTTCATCAAAAGATTGTGGGAAAACGCAAATTCTGTCAAAGGATCATGAGTGTAAAATGCGAATTTCGTCAAAAGGTCACAGAAAAACGTGAATTTCGTCAAAGGATCGCGGAAAAACTTCGAATTTCTTCAAAAGATCGCGGAAAAACCGCGAATTTCGTCAAAAGTTTGCGGGAAAACGCGAATTCTGTCAAAGGATCATGAGAGTGAAGTGCGAATTTCGTCAAAAGGTCACAGAAAAACGTGAATTTCTTCAAAGGATCGCGGAAAACTCCGAATTTCTTCAAAAGATCGAGGAAAAACCGCGAATTTCGTCAAAAGTTTGCGGGAAAACGCGAATTCTGTCAAAGGATCATGAGGGTAAAGTGCGAATTTCCTCAAAAGGTCACAGAAAAACGTGAATTTCTTCAAAGGATCGCGGAAAAACTCCGAAATTTTTCAAAAGATCGCGGAAAAACCGAGAATTTCGTCAAAAGTTTGCGGGAAAACGCGAATTCTGTCAAAGGATCGTGAGGGTAAAATGCGAATTTCGTCAAAAGATCACAGAAAAACGCGAATTTCGTCAAAGGATCGCGAAAAAAAACGCGAATTTCGTCAAAGGATAGCTAAAAAACGCGAATTTAGTCAAAGGAGCGCGAAAAAATTTGGTGCAACATTATTTTTCACCAGCTTTTCTTTTGCTGAATAGCAGGTAACATTAGCTAGCCATGTTTATTAAGTGATGGTTTGAGTGAAAGCATGTTAAAATTTGAATTGGACAACTAGCTAAGATTGCTGTGTAAAACATTGCACATCAGAATTATGAACTAAAAATAAAAATTTTCATTTCAGAATTATAGTATTTGTATAAATTATTAATTTGATTCTCCCCCCCCCCCCCCCAAATAAAGCAGCATTTAAACAAAAATATTGTCTATTTTATTGCAAATAAAATAATCGTATTAATTCAATTGTCTTATAGGTGCGCTATTTTAAATAATTTCTCATTTTCCCATTTCATGTGCCTTTTCTTATTTTATCTTTTTGCAATCTCATGCCTGTCCTCTTAAAGAATCTATCTGAAAATGCAGTAAAATTGTTTTGAACAAATTTTCGGGATATGATGATCGCTGGTTATTCAGTAGCAATCTAATACAACTCAAAATCTATCAAATTAATAGAAAAATAAAAGAAATACTATTAGATTCTTAGACTTTTGGATTAAATATTAATTTTTTCTGAAATTCCCACCTTCTCCTCCCATTGATCAAACCATAAACTTTTTTATTTCTAAAGATATTTCTGACCTGTCATCCTGCAATACCCCTCCCTGAAATTCCTTACCCCCCCCCCCCACCCCGCCCCAATACAAGGCTATAGTCAAGGGGGATTTGGTGGTTCACCCTGCCCCAGAAATTTTGACTGACTTTATTGCTTATATAACTTTAACTTTTAAATTTAGAGTTTCTTTGGAGGGGAAGGCTGTAAACCCCAAACATGTTGGTTGCACTGGACTGCTGAATATTGTTTATGTATGAGTTTATGTATTGAGTCTTCAAAGGTAGATTTGGTTGCTTACCCCCCCCCCCCCCCAACCACCGCCCCTTACATCTATCATTGCTTAGAGTAGTATTTTCCATTTATCTGACAGCATGCTTATTGTTTTTTTTTTTCTTTCCAGAAAGATGCACTCGCTTTAATCCAGATATTTTAAAGCAGCGAGATTGCAACAATGATCTAATATCTGATTGGTGTACATCTGGTTTCAAACCAGAAGAAGGGTTATGCACTATATGTGACATGATAATAAAGTGCAACCAGCATGGTGTGAGTGCTGTTAAACGCCATGCTGAATTAAAAAAACATGTGGAAAACTGTAATAAAATTAGAGATAGTTCTGGGCAAATAAAAAAAAAAACTGTCCAGAAAAGATTGGATTTAATGCAAAAGAACTGCCAGCAGCTCACTGAGCAAGATAAGGTTGCTGTAGCAGAGACACTGTTTACTTTAGCAGTTGCAAAATGCAACATTCCATTTTCCTTTAGTAACACTGCTAGTGAAATATTTCCTAAAATGTTTCCAGATTCAAAACTTGCAAGTGAATTTTCAGTTTCCAGGACTAAGCTATCATATATTATTTCAGATGGGATTGGACCATTTCTTAAAGAAAAGTTGATTGAAGAAGTTAATAAATGTGGTTCTTTTTATTCCATTCAAGTAGATGAGACCCCTGTGCATGAAAAAAGAGTACAACAATTTGATGTTCTAATACGTTTTTACAGCGAAGTGCACAAAAAAGTATTAAATAAACATCTAGAATCATTCCATTTAGGGCATGCAACTAGTGATATTCTTTTTGACAGTATTAAGAAATCACTACATGAATTATCTTCACAAAAAATGGTTAGTTTCTACAGTGATGGACCTAATACAATGAAATTATTGAAGAAAAAATTGCTGGCATTGAACAACAATTTAGTGGATGCAAGCGAGTGCTCACTGCACAAAATCCATAATGCTTTTTCCGAAGGATTGAATGCTTTTGGCACTGATATTGAAAGTATTCTAATTGATATTTATCACTTTTTCAAGAATTCAGCTGTACAGAGCTGTGATTTCATAGAGTTGCAGAAACAAATGGATTTGCCAGAACACATTTTCATTAGGCATGTGTCAAGTCGTTGGCTTACAATTGAAACTTCGCTGGAAAGGTTTATTGAGCAATTTTCAGCTCTAAAGAAATTTTTTGGATTATCACCACCAGGACGGCAATCAATTCGCCACCAGAAGATTCAGAAAGTTATGAATGATAAAAGCTTATTTGCACAAGCTTTGTTTTTGCAAAATGTTTGCCCACTTTTCACCAACTTTTTAAGGGTATTTCAGAGTAAAGATCCTTTGATTCCAGTGCTTTATGATGAAATGGTGAATTTGGTTAAAGCTATCATGGGTAGATTTCTTCAAACAAAAAGTTTCATGGACAAAACTGGTTTTGATCTTAAAAACTTTGATGTGAGTAAAGGTTGTCACTGGAAAAGGCCAGAAGTTGGTTCAGATACTGAAAAGGAATTAAAGCTTTTAGACGAACAGGGAAGAAAAGAATTCATTATGGGTGCACGATCCTTTTATATTTCCTCGGTGAAATATCTTTTAAGAGTTTTACCCTTGAGAATAAATTTTTAGAACGTCTAAAATGTATTCATCCTGCGTTTGTAAAAGAAGATTCTCGGTTTCATGTATAAAAAAATTGCTAAAGAGTTGCCCAATGTAATTCCGATATCATCAATTTCTTCTTTGGCCGATGAATGGATTATACTCCTAAGTGAAAATATTTCTAGTGAAGGATCATCAACTGAAGGCTCAGACATTCAATGTTTCTGGAACTCAGTATTTTCGGTGACAAAACCAGATGGCAGTGCTAAATTCCAGCCACATTCAAACTCTTATAAAAGCATTATTGTCTATACCTCATGGTAACTCTGATTGCGAAAGAGGTTTCAGTGTAAATAATCGACTATTGAGCAACCGAAGTAATCTATCTCTTCACACAATCAATGGATTGAGAAAATGTGAAATCTCATCTTGAAGACTATGATAGTGTCACTCATGTTGATTTATCGAATGATCTATTACGATCAGTTAAAAATGCTTACAAGAATTATAATCGTCGTTTAGAGACAGAGAGACAGGAAAAGTATTAGATGAACAGAAAAAAGAAAAAGAAAATAATGAAATTAAACTGAAAGAAGAAGAAAAAGAGCTTAACTGCAGACTGGAAGCTTCCAAAAGATGCTTGAGAATGCAGAAATTTGATCAAAAATGGACTGAAAAGAAAGAATTTTCCCGATATAGAATCTGGGCAAGTTTTATTAAATGAATCCTCAAGCAAGATTAAATGTATTCTTGAAGATTTAGAAAAAAATAGACAGGAGCAAGGGGCTCTCTCCAAGAAGAAGAAAATTTAATGCTTTCCAACTTACTTGGAAAGCAATTGGGGGGGGGGGGGGTATTTTTTCTTTCATCATTTTCTTTTTGGTTTTTAAATTTCTCATTTTGTCTATATTTTATTGTGAATTCAACATTGGTTTTAAGTGTGCTAAATTTGTGCCTTCATGAAATAGTTTCAGTAAAAATATTCAGTTGTTTGGTCCAAATTTTTTATTTTAATGTAAAATTTAATATTTCATAATTATATTTATCAAAATATTTTCACTGAGCTAAATCTCATTTTTTTAATGATATAAATTGTTGCTTTATTGGTTTTAATGCTCAGTATTTTTTAAATATCTGAATTAAAAACTTGGCTCTAAATAAATGAAAGGTAAAAAAGGGTGAAACATCCATATGATTACTTTTTCGTGTAATAAAAAGTTTGTCACAAACTTGTATATTGATCCATCCATTCATTCATTTAAAAGTAGCAAGTTATTTGAGAATTGTAAAGGGGAGGGAACTTTATATTGACTTATGTCATGAAATTCTTATTTGTAATTATGCTTTTCTGTGTATGAAGGAAGATTATTCACTGCATTGTATTTTAAATAAATTTAAATCTTACTGAGCAAGTTGTCCTTCCATTTTTGTTAGTTTGTTTAATTTTGAAAGTAGAAATCTGAATAATAGTGGATAATACATTTCTAAAAGGATTGGTCTGCAGTATGTTTCTAATTCAGGTTAGTTATGTTTTATTCATATACGTTTCTTTGATTAGTAAAATTGCTCTAAAATAATATTTTTTAGACCCAAGTAAACATTTTTTTTCTTCTTGCTGCTGATTTTTCATTATTATTCTAATCAGTACCCAACTGTCGTTTAGAATGTTCAGAGTTAGCAAAAAGTGTGAAGAAATTTTATCCGAGTAATTATTCTCTCAGATGTCAAAATATTCTCAAGATAGCAATCATTTTAATTTTTAGAAGTTTGTTAGCATTAGAGTTTAGATCTGCTCCAAAAACAGCTGTAAATGCTAGAAAATTAGATTTTTACTGCTCCAAAAATCGATTTTACTGCTCCAAAATCGGATGTTTGCTGCTCCAAAAATGGATTTTACTGCTCCAAAATCAGGTTTTTGCTGCTCCAAAAATGGATTTTACTGCTCCAAAATCAGATTTTTGCTGCTCCAAAGCTGCTCCAAAATCGCTTTAGTGCACTTTCATCCCTGATGTAGTCAAACAAAGTGCTGTAGTTGGGTGGGAATGCCGTCCCCAGAAATATTTAATTTGTTGCCGTAAAAAAAAAAAAATAATAAATATATCGCAAATGAGCACAATTTTTTTAAAAGCAAAACAGTAATTTATGCTAGTTTTAAGAAGATCTGTTTCACTTATATTTATAAGCCACTTTAACTGAGTTATTTTCTTCTGATGGACTGATGGCTTCTATTATTATGAAACAGCCATTATAACACTCCATTTTATAATGGCTGTTTCATAATAATAGAAGCCATCAGCAGACTTGTATAAAAACAAAAACTTTCCGCGCACATGAATATTAGGTCCAAAATTTTCCGCAAATTAATGTTTATAAAATTATGTGTTATATTATTTAGACGATATGAACTAAAAATCATAGTTTAACATAATAGTTATTTAAATTAAAAAATAATATTAATTAATGATTAATTTAAAAGTAATAAAGCAAAAATCAATGATAGGAAGGTGAATTCTTTTCAATTATTTTGTCAATGCATTTAGAAACAACCCAATCCTTAATATTGTGATCTCTTCGCACAAAATGCCAGTCACTCTTATAACACTGCGAAATTATTCGATTTAACAGCCGTTGCCAGGGTAAATCGTCACTGCAGCCGCGGACGGAAAACTGATCGGCGACAAGTTTTAGTATACTTAAAATAGAAACAAAAGGATCTGTGATGTCACAACAATGTTTTGAGTTTTAAACTTTGAATTGTGGACAAACAATATATAAATCGTATATAAAATTGGGGACTATTTTAAATCTTTGGTATTAAAAAATGTTACAGAAACAAAACATACGTTTTTCTTTTCGTAACTTTTTTCCGCAAAGACCCGAATTTTTCAGAAAATTTTCCACACACGGTGTTCGCACGTGCATCTATATTATACAACTCTGGCCATCAGAAGAAAATGATCCATTCCAAAGATATAAGTTCGATTGAAAAAAACTAATACTTTGAACAGAAAGAAGAGGCTACATCTGCAATTTTCATGACACTTATAGAATCGCATAGCTGCCAATTTGTACGGTTTTGTTGCCTCTAAAATTTAATACAAATTTTTACCAAATTTAATCATTGACAATTGTTAGATTTCGGCGATTGAATTAGGCAAAATTTATTTGTAAGTTTTAGTGGTAAGAAAAAAATCTTAGAAATTTGTAGCTAGTGCAGCAAAATTGACATTCAACAAACAAAAAAAACTATCAAGGGCTTTTCAAATAACAATTTCATTCCCCGTTTTCTTAAAAGTAATGGAAATGTATATCAAAGAAATGTTACTAGAACCATAAAAATTAGGTGAAAATTTATATTTCATTTCCTTAATTGGTGACGATTTGTGTTTATCCGAGTTGAGCTTGGTCCATATTAACTCGGATAATCGGGAGTCTACTGTAATAATTATAACTATTATTTGAAAAAAGTTGGCTTTTGGCTAAATCTTTTAAATTGGATTTTGGCTTAGCAAAAATCCGGTAGCTCAACGTCTACTGTATGAAAAGGCGAGTTCCCACAAATATTTTTCCCAACTACAACACTTTCAAGACACCAGCATCTCAATCCATTAATCAATCAAAATGAATGATGATTCTCTACTAGCTAAACCCAAATTTTCATTCACAGCTTTAACAAAAAATAAAGATATTTTAGTAAGATTTTCATTAGATTAACTTTACATGAAACACGGCGACATTATTGGAAGAAGTTTACTTAATTTTGGTCATAGGAACAATATGTACTTGTCTGCTGCATTCTAAATAATTGCAACTAATTCAGTGTTGTTCAAAAGTGAATAGTGGCAATTTCCAGAACCCCTCGTCATGTCATCAAATTGCATAGAAAGCAAAAGTAAGTCTGTTGAAAATATTGTTACAATAACTTCATTATTATTAAAAGTTACTAATGAAAATTCAAGTTTAGCTTGGAGTAAGATAACACATCGGCTGATAAGTTACCGGTCAAATGAAGAAAACACAACTTTTTTGGTCAAATTCGATTTTATTCATCAACATAGCATCCTTTAAGGGTGATACAATCATTCCAGCCCAATCTCTAACATTTCAATACCTTTCTTGAAGAACAAATTATCTTTGGCCTCAAAATAGGTTTTGTTTCGGCAATCACCTCCTCATTCGAGGCGGCGAGCATTTTTTTCAGGTCTGCAAATAGGTAAAAGTCTCTGGGAGCCAAATCTGGAAACTAGGGTGGGTGCAGAAGCAATTCGAAGTGTAATTCGTGCAATTTTGCCATTGTAGCCAAAGACCTGTGGCAGGGTGCATTGTCCTGATGAAAGCACATGTGGCACACACTTCAAAAACAGCTTTCTCATAGACAAATGTTCACACAAAATAAAGTCTACATGTTCTTTGATATGTTTAGAGTGTCAGCAATCTCCTGCAACTTTATGGTTTTCTAAAACGACTTTGTGGACATTTTTTTATGTTTTCCGGTATAGCCATCTCTTTTGGACAGGGTTGCAAAAAAGCCGGCTGGCTTTTATACAATGAAGCATCTAATTATAGACTACATATTTTAAAGTGTTTTTAATTAGTTTTAATGACATTTAGTTGATTTAGAATACAATAAGTAACCCAATTTCTCAATAAGGAAGACATAATATTGAAAAAAAAACTTATATGGATCTGCTAGTGATTTGAAGTGAGAAATGGAAATATGTCAGCTAAATTTTAAAAGTCATACCAACTGCTGTATCTGGTTTACACTGACCTTTAACCCCCCCACCTTTTTTTTTTCTTCTTCATTTTTACTGCTTTATAAAATTAAAAAGGACAATGATTAGTAAGTTACATGTTTTATTACTTAACGAATTTTAAGAGCTATTAATATACAAGTCTTATTTTATTTCTCATTAATATTTAAAATCATACATAATCATATAAGAAAAATACAATTTCTCACAATTAAAAACAATATTATGAACAGCCTATGCATGAATATGCACTCTTTCAAATAGCAACAAACTTTTCAAAATTTTATTTCAATTTTACTTACAGAATGTATTTTATTTATTTATTTAATTTGAATAATTGTTAGATTTATTTTTATACACTTATGTACCAAACTCTCCTGAAATATTATACCCTTTTCTAATTTCTCCTTTTACGATTAAAACATAATCTCTCCATATGAACACGTAAGAATTAAGAATGTTTCCATTTTGATGTGCTACATTTTGTGATTGTTTAATGAAATATAATCTTAAAAATGTGTAGTATATGTGGGGCTATGTAATATAGAATTTTAAAACACCCGTTTAAAGTCTAACTTATATTATTTTCAATATTTATAATTTTTTTTTTTTTAAATATAATGCCTTCACTGTTGTATTCTAGAGTCAAGACTTATTTATTTGACAAAATTTAATAGAAATTTATAATTCTTTTAGTTGGAAATATTTATAAGTGTATAAAAAATAATTAATCTAAATTTAATATGAATTAGCTGTAAACCAATTTTTAATAATAAAAACCGGCTTTTTTTAAGTGGTTAAAACCAAAAAAAAAAAAAAACAGCCGGCTTTTTTTGGCCTGACTAAAAGCCGGCAACCCTGCTTTTGGACGACCAGAGCATTGCGTATCATCAATGTTTGTACGACCACGTTTAAATTCAGAAAACCAGTCAATAATGGTCGATTTTCCTGGTGTAGAGTCCAGATAACATTTATCAAGCCAAGCTTTTGTCTCCACATTGTTTTCCCCCATCAAGTAGCAATGTTTTTTCAAAACATGAAATTCTTTTTTTTCCGTTGTTTTGAAAATACAAAAAGTTGTTTCGCCAAAACCACTGTAACTTTGAAGCAACCGTCAGATCGTCATAAAATGTTTACAGCTACCTTTTTAAGGTTAGTACTTATTAAACAGGATATAGATTCTGTATTTGTAGTGCCATCTGTATATCAGAGCAGGAACTTATCAGCCAGTGTGTTACATTATATTTTTGACTGAATAAGTGGTTTGCAATCATGGTTTTCTACACAAAAACTGTTTTGCCTGATGTCAACTAGGGATGCACCAAATATTTGGTTTGGCCGAATATCAAACTATTAGTTATGCTGAATATTCGGTTTGGCCGAATATTGAAATATTCGGCCAAACCGAATACTTAAAAAAACCTTTTAAAACATTTTTAGAGGCCTTATACAACTTCTATGTTTAACAGTCAACTTATAAAGATATTCAGAATAATTAGAAACAGAATCATATTTAAATGAAAGGGAATGTTTTTACATTATTTATTTGCTGTTTGTTAAGTATTATTTAAGAAAATTAACCAATCACAAGGATTTTCATAGGAATTAATGATGTACAAATGCAAGTTCCTGAACATTGTCCAGTAAATAATCTGTTTCTTGCTAAGATTTTAAGAACAACTTTTACAATTTCTGAAAATGATCACCCCCTCCAGATACCAATCTAGGATGCATTTAAAAACTTCCTTGCTTAATCAAAGGGAGTAGACAGTTATTCTTGCTGAGTTGCCACCATATAAAATTTAAACAGATTGTTTTATTTATTTACTTTTACTTTAGTCTCTTCCTGACAAACAAATAATATATGATCCTGTAAAATTTTTTCACAATTTCTCTTTGATTTTAAAATGTTTGTTTTAGAATTTAAGAAAATTTTATGCATTTGTTTTAATTCTCAGAAGAAGCCATGAAATTTAAAATTTTATTAATTAAAAAAGTTTTATAACTATTGTCTTCTTAAATAACTCAAGCAGATTTTTTTCAGCATAAAGTTTACTTGAAAAAAAGCTCTTGTTTATCAAAATAAGTTTGTTTCAAATATTATTGTAAAATTGTTTTAAAATTGAACTTTTTAATGCCTTTAAACTTTGAAATATAAAAGTATTCGGCAAGTCGAATATTCGGTATTCGACCAAAATCACTATTCGGTGCATCCCTAATGTCAACCCTTAATGTTTGTTCCATTTAGTTTAGATACACCTTGATTGTGAAAACATGAGAAATGGCTTGCTGTCAGACAATATTCAATAACTGCATTTATACATCATTAAAATGAGTGAAGAAATCCTCTTCTAGGCTACACAAATTACATTTTGTCGTACACTTCACAAAAAAACTATTCAGTATTTTGACTTGAAATTAAACATAAAAATAAATTATGATCTGTAAATTTGCACATTATTTTTTTTACAGAATAACCTTAAAAAATTTATTATTTTAATTAATTTATTTTACATGTTTTTCCATTAAAGACTCATTTTTGCAAATAAAAAATGAAACTCTTATATTTTCAGAAGAAAAAATAAATCATGGAGTTAGTAATTATAGATAGAATCATGATTAATTAAATAAATAAAATATATTTTCATTATTCTGCCAAAATAGCTCAAAAACTGTACTTTCACAATTTATTCTTATTATGTGAAATCATTTACACAGACGATACTTATGCACTTTAAGAATTATATTATGTTTTTCTTTTTTTTTTGTAAAGTGGCAACAAAAGAATTGTAAACAAATAAAATTAATTGTTAAATTTGTTATGTAAAGTGTTATTCGAATTCGAAGGTTGAATAGCAATAATGTAATAGGTTAATAATTCTTAGCATCAACAAGCGCAGATTTCAAATGTTTTTCCGGAAAATAAGATTTTGAAGAAGTAACTTTCTTCAAGCTCTCTTCGAATATATTATTCTAAGATTGCTATCAAAGATTATTTGATGTGAATTACAAAGATTGGAAACATACCTATTTCAAACCATTTGAGAAAACACCAAAGGCTACTGGAAAATGTAAAAATATCTTTAAAAGAGCTTTTAGTTGAAAATTTAAAAATATTTTGTAAAGTTTTGCTTCGAAAATATTTAAAATTTTTTATATCAGTCTTATCATAAATAAAAAATTCTGAGGAAATTCTTAGTTATTTGACCGAATTTACATTTCTAAAATTAAAATGCGACAAAACATAAAATAACGTTTTTGCTTAATGAAGATGCAAAAATAATATAAAAAAATATTGTTACTTGCAAATATTTATCTTATTAAATAATGCTTCGCAAATCCAAACAAAGCATGGCTTTTGCTAGTTAATTACTATGAACATCGTCCTTAACCCTCCAGTGCACGGGTTGAAAAAATATTGCATTGAAAGACATACATTCTTGGGTCTCACAGACCCAACCCGTGCACTAGCTAGTTAATTTTCTTGAGGATCATTTTTCAAAGAAACAATATTAAAGCAATCTCTCGCATTTAAATATAATTCAATTTCTTTATTCTGAATGTCTGTATTTTTTTACAGTTAAAAATAGACGTTGTATAAGATTTGTTTTTTTATGGATTTTGATTTGACTGAGTATCAAAATATTTGGCCAAATCAATTTGGGAGATAGAATAATTTTATATTTGGCCTTGCTGAATAATACCAAATATTTGGGGTATTACAAATTAAGGTGCGTGTTTTACCTGAGAAAAAGAATTATATTTAAATGCAAGAGATTGCTTTAATATTATTTGTTTGAAAAATGACGCTCTGCTTTAATAGGGGTCAATGCAGGTTTCTATTCTTGGGGCCCATTTTGTGAAAAGTAGAAGTTATTTTTGTGAATTTTTATTATATTTTTGTGAAAAATAACATTTGTTAATGAAAGTTGAAATTCGAACCAAGCATTTTATTAACAAAAACGTCTTTAAATCCACTGGCTAAAGTTTTTGTTTTTCGTGACCTGGTTTTATTGACAAATTACATATTTTAAAAGTTTTTATGAAAAGGAATTGTATGAAGGGGCCTATTTTATTAAAAGGAATTTTATGAAGGGGCCTGTTTTTTTTGTAAAGGGGCCCATTTTATTAAATAGATTTTTGTGAAAGGGCCCTGAATAGGCCCCAAATTGTGCCTGGATCGACCCCTGTTAGGGTGTTATTATCTTAGAATATTAAATGCTTCAAAAATGATGCTCAAGAAAATTAACTATTAAGGACGATATTCATAGTAATTAATGATGTATAAATGCAAGTTACTGAATATTGTCCAACAACAATCTATTTCTCATGTTTTCACAATCAAGGTGTATCTAAACTAAATGGAACACATCATACATGGAAAAAAAAGGTCAAATCTTAAAAAATCAGACTCCTTACAATATTTCTAGGCTCCTTGGATTTTTCTTCTCAAATCTGTTTTAACCATGTATGCATAAAGGTTATATTCCAGCTCAAACAGAAATTTCCTCGACTTTTTCAAGTTTTTCCATACAAAAACTTTCCAGATATCAAGTTTTTGTAATATCACATACAAAAAATCTTGTGAATTTAAGAGTGAAACTTTCACAAATGATACCGATGCTTAAAAAAATCTTTCACAAACTACTGATATTTTAAACAATTTTTTGCAAATTGTTGAACACCAAGATATGTATTTAGTGGCTGGTTGATGCCCCGTATTTCTTAAAGAAAATGTTTTTCTACATGCTAAACATTTTGAAGATACACACGTTTAGCATCAGGTTTCATCTATTTTGTCCAACCAAGATGAAATTCCTTATCACATCAGTCACAGTTAAATGCAGATTGCTTTAACATACTGCCATACCAAAAAAGAAAAAAAAAATCTTTATAAATATAGTAGACTCCCTCAAATCCACACAGCTTGGGACCAGAGGTTGTGCAGATTCTAGAATTTTGCAGATTTCTGGTCATTGCTTTGTTTACATTTTTTAAACAGTTATTTGAATGCAATAATGCAATCAAAATTATAATGGATGATTGTAATATAGTACAATATTAAAATAATTAAGTAAAGTTAAAAACTGATTAAAAGTAAAGGTCAAGTAAATAATTAATAATGTATATTTGAATATGCATAAAAAAGATGATATACATTTTCCTTGAATTATTGAATGAAACTTTCCTTTTGAAAAGTACTCTCTATTAATTCACATTAAAATCATTGTAATAATAACCAAAAAAGCTTGATTAATACATAAATATATTTGGTAAAAAGATTGTCATTACCAGTGATATCAGCAATATCTTGATTTTTTTTAAAAATAAATTTATATTCCTTTCATGGAAAACCACATGTTCAGTCCTATTATTAAAATACATACAGGATGAAATAAAACAACAACAAAAAAAAAATCTGTAATTTTGCCCTTTACATCTGAGATGAAAGTTTCATTGTTTACATCTGTAAAGATGTGCGGATTTTAGGCATTTGTGAATTTTAGGGTTGTGGATTTGAGGGAGTCTACTGTAATATATCTGCTGTGTAACTAACCAAATTTCAGGATTATAAATAGTCAATAAATTAAGCTAACAAATGTCAAGTTCCCAAATAAAGATAAATGAACAGACAATCACTTAAGCAATCCTATAAAATTGTACAAAGATCCAGTGAAGCTAGTATTGAAAATTTCTCATTTACAAGGAAGGAGTGAGAGTGGGGGTACACAAAAGGAATTACATGAGAAATTTAAATACTGTTTACAGTCCTACTTATGAAGGGCAAAGTTATATTTCCCAGCACTTATTTCAAACCCTTAGTTTTTAAAATCAGAAAAATCATCCTGAATTTTTCTTAGATGTTTAAAATTTCCCCGACTTCTCCAGTCTGTAAAAATTTCCTCAATTTTTCTAAGTGGCTAGATACCCATATGTATACAGTATGGAACCAGTTATCCAGAATGATCTTTCACTTGACTGGTTTCAGAAACAAGTGGGTAAGTGTGATCACAGATCGCACAGAGGGTTTTGTTTAATATTCCTTTCAAAACACTATATCCTTTTGCAAAATCTGTTAGTTCCACATTTTGCAATCAGGGGGCGCACTCTATTCTAAACGAAACTCCGTTTTACAACCTATCCGTAAATATATTGATCAAGGGGATCAGGCCTATAGCACCAGAGATAGATAGGTGCCCCCCCCCCCCCCCTGGCGGTAAAAAGTGGAACTAAGATATGTAAGGCTATGGTGTATAATATGAAAGAGTGGTCAAAGGGGTGTTGGCAAAAGTTAGAAAAGTGTGGAGGTTAGAAAAATTGCTTAAAATATACAAGTTAGAGACCGGAGGGGTAAATATAAGACATTTTGAAATTTTTATGATTTGTGGTGTGATCACAAGTGTCCAGCTATAAGTACTCAAAATTTCAAGTCTTCGACTTAATTACAGGCTCATTTGGAAAAATAAAAGCTTAAAATACACAAGTTAGAGCCCAGACGGGTAAATATGACTTTTTCAAAATTTTATGATTTGTCATTTGATGTGAGATGTTCAGCTATAAGTATCCAAAATTTCAAGTCTCCAACATATATTAGACCGGGAGCCGGCAGCACAGACAATCCCTTCATCGAGTTCACGGATGAAATTCTAGGATTAGTTAAATCTTGATTTGCATATTAAAATGCAATCGGTCTGCCAAGTCCTATCTTGGTGGGAAACACCTGAAAACCCAATTTTAGCAGCTGACTCGTAGGTTTACCATTTTGTTTTCACTGCACCTAAAGGTATGAAAACATGGAGGGCTGGGAGCAGGAAAACACAATGGTAAACCTGCGAGTCAGCCGCTAAAATCGGATTTTCAGGTGTTTTCCACCAAGTTAGGACTTGGCAGACTGATTGTGTTTTAATATGCAAATCAAGATTTAACTAATCCTAGAATTTCATCCGTGAACTCGATGAGGTGATTGTCTGTACACCCGGTCTATATAGTTTCTGAGAACAGGCTCTGTGACAGACAGACAGAGGAGTGAGACAAACAGGGTTTCGTCAGATGAACGAAACCCTAAAAAGTGCCAGTTTGACATTGCACGATACAATATGCATGGTATAACTCGATGCTAACATCTAAGATTCGAAATAGAAGCATATTTAGTTAGATATTGGACATTTTAATTTTTATGCAGATCAAAAGAGGATTTTTTGTTTCCAAGGGATTCCCATCAATTGCCTTCTTTCAAATTGATTAACCTTTGATCTTGATTGGATTGTAATCTTAATCTGTGTATTCTAATAATTAAGTTGATGTCGGAAACAATGCCACAACCACGTGTATTCTACAAATCTGATCAAATGGATGTTGCTTTAATCTCTAATTAGTTATCTGGAATACATCAGAGCTCAACCATTCTGGATAAATGGTTCTGTACTGTATATATATATATATATAAGTATCCCGAAAGGATTCAAATGCACTTTAATTTTTACCAGTTGAAAATGCATAGGTAGCAATGTAAATTATAAAAGCGTTCGAAATAAAGTAGGAATTAAGATTATGTTGATGAAATAAACTTACTGTTAATTTTCAAAAAGTTACAATTTTTATATAGTCTACAGATCCTATAATTTGTGAAGAAAAATTTCCTCCATGCTATGATAAATACAGTACAAATTTCATTTTTCTGCAGCCAAAATTCACAGAGTTGTGATACTTTAAAATCTGTGAAATTTCAGAGTTTTCCAGTACTAAAAACAGAAAAACATGTCTTTAGTGCCAGAAAGCTCCAAACTTTCAGAAAACTTGTAGCATCACAACTTGAAGAGTTTTCATCGTAGAAGAATGGGATTTTTATTATTGTAATTGTTAGAATATGGATTTTTTTTTCCCTTCTAAATATAACTTTTAGGACCAAGGAACTGTATAAAAAATTAAAAAGTGTAATCTTTTGAAAATTACTGGCGGTCATAAGCCTAATCTTAATTACTACATTATGTTGGAACACTTTTGCTATAGCTTATGAAACTGCAACCGGTAAAAAAAATTAAAGTGCATTTCAATCTTTTGGCGATACTCTGTACTATATATGTGTGTGTATGCATGTGTGTGGGTATACAGGGTGTTTCTACGATCATGGGGACAAACTGTAAGGGAAGGTAAAGTACACAAAAAGAAGCAATTTTGGTATAGCAATGTGAGGTCGGAAAAAAAAAAATTCGGCAAAAAACAAGAAATGCGGAGGAAATAAAAACAAGAGTTTTATTGACGTAACAATTACAGTAAGAGTTCAAATGTGTCACCACCCACATCGATACATACCTGGAAGCATCTAGCAAGTGAGTGGTGTACCGTTTCGAAGGTTCCAGATATCTCATTTATGAGATAAAAGTTGACTCTGATGAGGACCTCATTGCAAGATTTTCAGTCGTTGCTGCAAATATTTGTGAAACACTTGGAATATGTGAAAAGGTTATCCAATCACTTGCTAGACGCTGTCAGTGGTACATTTGAGCTATTACTGTAATTGTTATGTGAATAAAAAGCTTGTTTTGATTTCCTTCGCATTTCTTGTTTTTCGACAAAACTTTTCATTTCCAACCCCACATTGCCATACCAAAATTCCTTCTTTATGTGTACTTTACCTTCCCTTACAGTTTGACCCACGATCGTAGAAACACCTGTATACAGGGTGATTAAAAAAAACATTGACAAAATGACATGGTAAATCAGGCATACAACAAGAATAAAAAATCCCATAGGAACATAGAGTCGGAAACCACTTGATGAATCACAAATACGGGGTGTTTCATCTAAACTTAATTTGGGTTGACAGTCATAACGTTCAGAAAACTGAAGCACAGTCGGACCTCTATTTAGCGAATGTCTCTATTTTGCGAACTTTTAATTGGAACAAAGAACATTTTGCCAATTTTTTCATAAAATAACCTCCAAATAGCGAAGTGCATTCTCTATTTAACAAACTTTTTCTTGGTATCTAAATTTCTTTTCTCCCTATTTCGCAAAATATTACTGGACATTTCAAACTTATTCTTTCTTTTAACACATTTTATGATGATCAATGACCAAGACCAGGTCTTACCAGGCACCTAACTCACCAAGAACAGTAAAATTGCTGTGATTCTTTGCTTTTCATCCAAGAAGTGCAAACTTTCAATATCTCCTTTTAACCTTCAATGGAGCTGCCCCATGTCCTTAGAGTCTCCCATTTTCTAGATTGTTGATCATGATCAGTCGTGTTGGTAATTTCGGTTCTTGTAGCTCAAAAATGTCAAAGCAAAAGTGCTTGAGCATCAAAGAAAAAAAAAAACCTCTTGATGAGGTGGATAAAGGCGCAAAGAAAAAGAATACCACTTTAAAATTTGATATTCCTTCAAACAGCTTATCAACCGCAATAAAAAAATTGTGATTTTAATGCAAGATCATTTTTTTAACTGAAAATAGAATGTATTTCCAGAGAATGTTTCGTTTTATTCGTATTTCCCTTGCAGATTTCTTTTTGATGGGTAAAATAAATAAAACAAATAGATATACAGTGGAACCCCGCTAATTCGGACCCCGTTAATTCAGATCTCCGGATAATCCAGATCGGTCTGGTCGATTTTTTTTTTTAAAGTTTGAGACGCGATCGGCAAATTTCCATAACATTCATTTATTTCCTCCAAGTATTCTGAATAAAAAAATCTTTTCTGAAATCTTTAGAAGAATACCTTAAGCATTCTTATTTAAACTCTTTGATGTTATCCTTCAAAGAAACAACAATGTATCACTTTAAGTTTGGCAATTTTATGGTGTTACAAAATATTTAAAATCGTGCAACTTACCCATCAAAGCTGTCCTCCTAATTGATAATGCCCCGACATACCCCGAAGAAAGTCAACTGATAAAAGAAAACATAGCGGTAAAGTTTTTACCACCTAATGCAGGGTTGGAAAAAAACCAGGTTTTTTTGTAAAAAACCAAAAAAACCGGTTTATACCAGGTTTTTTTGGTTTAAACCGGGTTTTTTTAAATACAATTTCCTATTGCATACAGATGCATATCTGTTGATAAAATAAACATTTTTGGATATTATATAAGTAATATAACTTTTGAAAATATTTAAATTAAATAATTACAGTCAATTATATATAAAATTTAAATCATTTCTAATTTAAACATTATTAGTAACAGCTATATGTCTTATGTTCAAAGTAAACTGCTCTACACAGTGAAACATTGATACCTTGAAAATCATATGAAGAATCCTTTGATTAATAATATAATAATCAATCAATCAAACATTTGATGCAGTTTCATGAATATAATATATTCTGTGGTTGTTATTTTTTTAATATCCAAATACTTCTGGTTATTTTGTTTTCTGAGTGATAACTCCAAGTGTCCAAGTCAACATTTTTGGCCTGATTCATTAACTAACAGAAAAGATTGATTGGTATTATTGAAATGCTATAACTAGCACTCAGTTTTTGCAAGCTGTGTTATTCAATTTGATATCTTAACTTATTCTTTTAAATTCTTTAAGGATAATCTTTCCCAATCCAGAAAATTTTCTTTTACAACTTAACCAAAATCTTAAAGATCATTGTATCTTGTTATTAACAACTGTGAATAATCTGCATTTTTGAAATGAAAACATTTTATGCTAAATATCGAATATTTTTTATCTATTTTATCTTTTCTAATTTCACATGTTTTAAGAAAAATCTTCAGGGTACCAGATATGTTCTTTAGCACATGCTAATTTTCATTCTACATGCATAGAAACATGACCTAGGCTCATTTTGTCTCATGTTGACTGCTGAGATAAAGTGTTAAAAGTAGAAATTACTTCTATCTATAATTTAAAACAAATTATAAAAAAGAGAAAATATTATATTAGATTTTTTCTAAAAAAACCAAATGGTTTTTTTGACAAAAAAACCAATTGGTTTAAAGCATGGTTTAAACCATGGTTAAAACCACTTGGTTTAAACCGTACCAACCCTGACCTAATGTGACAGCGCTGGTACAGCCACTGGATCAAGGGGTTCTTCAGAACATTAAGAAAGTTTATAAACGACAAATGTTGAATGAACTTTTAGAAGATGATGGAGAACATGGAGTGGTAGAGATTCTCAAATCAATCAATATCAAGAAAGTAATTGATACGATTACTGAATCTTGGGATCAGGGTGCTGAGAGTCGTGGAAGAATTTATGGCCTGCAAATTGTGATTTCTCGAATAATAAGCTTGAAACAGAAGGAGGAATAAGCGAGAATGAAAGAGAAATTACACCTGAAGGTTTTGTGAGCATGTTAACAAAAGTTGATGGTTGCTCAGATGGTGATATCAGCGACATCAGCAATTGGTTAGAAGCACAAAATAATGAAGGTTACGCCTCACTTATAGTTGACGAAATAATCGCTTTGTGCACAACAGAAAAAAATGAAGATGATAGACGAAAACACCATTATCAATGATGATCAACCAAAAGTTATTAGCCATAATGAAGCAACGTCTCATTTAGAACAATAAATGGTTTATTTTGAACGTCATGTGGAGACTACACGCAATGAACTACTTATGCTTCAAGCGGATGCGTGACCGTGCGGCCCACAAAAGGTATACAAAACTGGCACAGCAGAAGATTACAAACTTTATAATTACAAAGTAAACATTTTTTACTGTCTGTAAATATTCAATATGTTTAATATAAAGGTGATTTTCTGTAAATATGTTTTATTTTATTTGATTTTTTCTCATTCTCCGGATATTCTGGATTTTCGATAATCCGGATTAGGTCTGGTCCCAATTAATCCGAATTATCGGGGTTTTACTGTAATTTATAAAAAAAGTGTGGTTAATTACTTTTTTAAATTATATTTAGTGTTTATGGACATGTTTTATGTAGTTTAAAGTGTTCTAAAAGGTGGCTCTCCATTTAACAAATTTTCCATATAACAAACATTTTTTCAGGATTTAGCGACTTTGTTAAATAGAAGTCCGGCTGTATATTATAAAAAAAGATTTAACAGACATTCTTACCTTTGTTGTAAATGTGATAACACCCAACAAAAGGGGTAGAAGTTTGCAATATACACGGCATCAGTATGCACTGGACACCCCACATTTTGGACTGTGATGAACCATTCATACGGTATAATTGATTGCTTGAGCAATGTATTTTTCCAGAGCTTTTCGTGATGTTATCCCATTTCACACAAAACAAGGTCCATATCGTTGCATTTTCATTGCAATGTTTTAATTTTTCTTGAAATGATGACCATCGACCTGAGTTCAGTTAGGATTGAAACATCCTGTATTTGTGACAATAAGTAGTTTGCGACCCTATGTTCCTATGTGATTTTTTATCCTTGTTGTATGCCTAATTTGCCATGTCATTTTGTCAATTTTTTTTTAATCTCCCTGTATATACACAGAGAGAGAGAGGAGTCCTAATATTTTATCATTTAAACAATCTGATAAAAATTAACTAAAATCTGAAATAGTGGTTATGGTAAGCAGTAAATGAAAACTGTCTAGCTAAATTAAAATTATGGCTTAGAAGTAATCAAATATAATGAACAACAAGTAAAAATTAAATTTAAAAAATCAAAAAACCCGACTGCGTAAAAAGCGAACTAATTCATTATTTCTCATCAATGTGAAACTATTTTTTATATTACTTAACCTATTTTTTTTATTTACTTGTATTGATGACTTTTAAGTTGTGTTTAATTGTTAGTTCCCATCTATAAACACTGTTTTGATGAGACCTATAGATGTGTATGAAGGTTAGAGTTGCAGTAAAGCTAGAGCTCCTACATACACAACTTCCAGGTTGTGTAATATTTAAACGGAGCTTCTGACTGTAAAATAGTCAATGAAACATTGTCTTCATTTTGAAAGACCTATCCAGTGGTATGCCACTCAATAGAGCGCATAAAATGTTTTTTTTTGTCTCTACCGCCATTTTTTATTTTACGGCTGCCATTTTGAATTTATAAAAACAAAATCTAGTCTATAACCATCAGACGATTAAGATGAATCAATAGAGACCTCATTCATTAAAATCCATCCAGCCATTGGAATGTTTCAAGGGTATAAAGAAATCCACATACCCAGATACGCGTGAAACACATCACCCTTCTTGGCAGTCGGGTAAAAAGAACCGTTAACAGGGGTGATTGTGAATTCATAAAAAAAAAAAATCCTGAAATTTCAGCGAGAAAAAGTTTTTGTGCAGAGAGAGAACACATAATTTATTGTACGGAGGTCTCCAATCCTTTCATTATGAAAAATATTAATTTTAAATATGTTTTGCAATCATATGAAATTGATATTTTAGTCTTATTTTATGAATTTAACTATCAGCCAGAATTCCAATAGAAAATCGGAATTCTGACATTGAAAATGAAATAAATACCTGAATTCAGGTACATTACCTGAACACAAAAGCACAAAATACCAGTGAGCTTTTTATATTTAGGGATACATGGCTGTCCTCTGTAGGTGCATTAATGAGGAGTCAACAAAAAAAAACAAAAAAAAAAAACAAAAAAAAAACTGCAGTAACATAAAATTCTTGTTGAAATTGTAATACATACATTGTAAGGCTTCTAAACCGAATACAGTCAACTCTGTGAAATCTGCAAATGTCTGTTATCCACACTACACATTAGGATGTAAACAATGAAAATTTTCATTAACAGTTAAACTCATAAAGCTAAATTTAGTACATTTTTTTTTCAGTTATCAATTTCCCAATGAATAAATATTTAAATATAAAATGGATACAAATATTTAAAAATTTCCTTGAGTAACAAAATTTTATCTTGGAGCAAGAAGTATTCACAGATTATAGAAAAAAATAATTGACAACCAACCAAAACTCAAACTACCATTGTGTTGTGTCAATGTTTAAAATAATGAATAATCAGTAAAATTTGTATATTGAATATAATTTAAATTTTCTTTAACCTTTGTAATTAAATACATTAAATCAATGTTGCATTATGTTTTTCTTTTCCATTTTAATTGTAATTTTTGTACGGTTGTTCCTAATTTATAGTCAGACTTTTAAAAAATAAAATGTAAACAAAGGCATGATCTATAATTTGCTAAAATGTATAATCCAAAAAACCCTCAGTTTCTAAGTGTGCGGATTTCACAGACTGTACTGCTATCTAAAAATTTTATAATACACAAAAAAAGGAAAAAAAAAAATAGCAGTCAAATATGGGTCAAGAAAAAGAGACCACACTTTGACAAAACATTAAAGGCACGTGTTTATTTAATGAAAATCAAATACGGTAAATACATATATTTATCAGAGAAGCTAAGGCAAAGTACAATAAAATCTGAAAACTTAATACAGTTATAATAAAGTACAATGAGGCATACTTAGCAAAAAAAAAAAAAAAAAGTACAAATAATTAAACATAAAAAATATGAAAGAGTATTTTAAAAGCAATACAAAATAAAATAACTTGTATAAAATGACTATACCATTATCACAAAAAGGGAAAATGATGAATGGTTAAAATTAACCCACATGATTTGATAACATAAATATTATCATTTGTAAATAGCAAAATAACATAGGAAAATAGTCTTACTCTTTCACTATAGGTTTAAAATAAAAGTAGAAAATCAGATAAGTTATCACAAGAGTTTCTGTATAGTAATCCCTTGATATTTATAAGTTTTGATTATTTATTTCATTATCTCTTTTTGATTTCCGACACTATAAGTGATATATTTAACTATCAGTTTTCATATCAGATGCCAGCTCAAAAAATAAAATAAAATAAAAATATGGGCTGTTGAATAATAATCTAGTAATAACTGTTCATAGACTATCTTGAACTTACAACTAACATCCTTGAACAGTGATATTTGAAGTGTGTGGGAGAGAAAGGAGTAAGATAATAGTTACCTACATTTAAAATGAACTAATAAAAAACGTCTCAAAAAGAAATTCTTGAGATTTCTGAAATTAAGCTACATTAGAGTCTACGTTGAAAATAATATTTATCAACCTGAAGTCCTAAAGAACAGAAAATTAATCTAGTTTTTAACTACTTACCAATTCAATATTTTTCAAAAAAACTTTTCAAAAAATGCCTATTTTTTTTATTACAAAAAGTCATATTTTCATGCTTTTTTTAAATGAAATATATATTTAAAAACAAATAATTACAGATCAAAGATAAAGATGATATATGCAAGTATAAATTTATGAGCAAAATTTTCAACTAGATTGAGATATACCGGATAAACAAAAGTGTAAGCCTAGGAAATGCGATGACCATACGAAATCATACTGCAAAATTGGTAAGAAGTTAACATAATTATGTAAAAATAGTTTGCAATAGTTTACGTCTAATATCAATTTCATCTTTTATGTTTAAAAAAAAAAGATACATATTTATGGATTTCTGCAATGAAAAAAAAATAAAATAGTGTTAAGCCAATCTGACTTATACTGCAGTTTGGGATAAAATCAGATAAGTTATCACAAAACATGATACAGGACTCTTACATTATAGAAACCATGTTTATCATACTGATCTATGTGTATTTTACCATTGGTTTCAGGATTAAAATGCAGAAATACCTTTCACTAAAATTCTTCGTAGCAGACTAAAAAATATACTCTGCTCAGAAATTGTGAGTGGAATTTTGAAAACTTTTAACTCTAAGCACAATAGAATGACTATTCTTTGGTGAGAAAATTTAAATATTAAATTGAGGCTATGACTATCTCACTATACAGGGTTCCCAACAAAACATGACGGGCAAATTCCCTGACTTCCATGACCAAATCTCAAAAAATTCCCTGACTTTCCCTGACCAAACGGGCATATAACGAAATTTGCAACTTATTTTTGCAATCCTTTTTCAAAGTTAGCGATTTTTTCCCCGAGACTATTTGATGAATTTTGCGTCATTTTTCCTTTTTTCTCCAAGACTTTTCCATGACTTTTTGGAAAATATTTGTAATTTCCCTGACTACTTTGAAATTCCATGACTTTCCATGACGCTGGGAACCCTGCTATATACATTTAAAAAAAAAAATCAAAGAATAAAAAATTACTACTTTTTGTTTTAGCATTGTCAAATAAATTATCATGCATAATTTGTATATATTGTTCATAGATTTATGCTTATGTAAATACTTTGTCCTCTAATTAGTATTTTATAGAGCATATCCCCACCACCTCCTTTTTGTTTAAAAAAAAAAAGCGTTCATAAGGGTTACTTGGACCTCAAAAATATTAAGGGATTACTGTGACAAAACATACAAACTGCTTTAAATATCTGATTTACAAAATAAAGGCATAAATATGGCCTCTGATACATAATTTTTTAAATGCAGCAAATGAGATCCATTAAGCAAACTGAAAATTTCTCATTATAATTATATTTACAATAAACATGCCATTATAGCTATGAAAATAATCTCAGCATTTATTAAGACATAATTTATTATTTTATTGTCTGCAAATGATTCTATAATAAATGGTAATTGTTTACTATATGTTATAAAAAAGAAACGAAATATTTTATCTACATAACTTTCTGTAATATTTTATGTTAGAAAGCAATATTTTCTTTCTTTTATAAAATAGCATTTTTATTAAGTACTGCTAATTAAAACAACAATAAATATTAACACACTCAAAATCTTTGCAAATAAATTCTTATCTACATATAATAAGATTCTGAGAAAAAAAGAATTTGTATAAAATGTTAAATGTTAATGATGTGAGTGAAGTATTTTGCAATAAAGTATTTTCTTTACTGAACCCTATTAGCATTAGAAAATACTGCTGTGAGCCTTGTTCATTTGATTATCTAAAATACAAATCCATTTAATTACTGTATATTCTGGCATATACCATGCTCCAGTGTATAATTACACACCTAAAATTTCAGGCTATGTTTTTCTATTTTTAGATAGATTCACCATACTATGTGCATCCCTTCTTTCCAAGATATATGTAAAAAACAAATAGCATATTCATCATTGTAAAAATCTCAGTTTTTATTATCATCTTTTATTTTTAATCTTTCGTTTTTATAACGAGTGTATAAACATGCATTTGTAAATTATGATCAAGTTTCTTATATGAAAAGTGTGCATAATATGTTGGAATATACAATAATTCTAGTTATGTGAAGAGATGGAGCTAACTGTAGTTTAATTACTTTAATGAAGAGAAATTTATTTAAGTTTTTTTTTTCCTTTTTCATTGAAGTTCGTGAACAAAAATAGCTACCATATTTATCTTTAAACTAACTATACTAACCATAATTATCATAAATTCTTTAAAAATTGAAATAGATTTCAGACAACTTATTGAAAATTTTTTTAACCTTTTGAGTGTCTTGATTTATATTTTCATAAAATTTTGACAAACTAAAAATATTATTACAAACGAAAACATTATATTAAAATACAGTAGAGCGCCAATTATCCGAACAAGTCAGGACCGACCCTAGTTCGGATAAGCAAAAGTTTGGATAAATGGGCAGACAGTTTAAGGGATGTTACTAACTATACTAAAACCTTCACACTTTATCCAGGCTTAGGACTGGCAGCCCCAGTTAGTGCTAGCGTGTTTAAAAATTGTTTTTTTTTTTTCTTTTTTTTTACTTTTCTATCATTTAAAACTTTCTTTTTCTCTTTTTATAATTTTCTAAACTCCAAAGATTATAATTTAAGCAAAAAAGCTTTTGACTGTTGCTTGCTTCAATGAAGACGTTCTTTCCAATGCTGCCATATCTCGAATTCTTAAATACGTTAGTTGAATAGGATCAGAGTTCTTCTGCCATTCGAGCCATTGTGATAGACCTGGGTTATTTTCAGGGTTTTCGTTTTCATTTCTTCAATTTCTTTTTCATCTTAAATCTCATCCACAATCTCATCATCATTACAAAATTTTTTTGAGAGAAATAGGCTGTTTGGATCAATGGAAGTTGGGTTAATTTTTTTTTTGTTGGGGGGGGGGGGGGGGTGGAAGAGAGAAATAGCCTGTTCGGATTATTGGAAGTTTGGTTAATTGGAGTTCCGATAATTGGCACTCTACTGTACCTTGCAAAAAAAAAAAAAAATTGGTCGAGAAACTCTTAATATTAAATCTGGATAAAGGAAAATTATGGTTAAGAACTGATTTCTTATCCAGGATTTGAATCTAAAATCTTCATTATTGTAATAACCTTGCAATGACCATTCAATTTTTATTTAAATCCTTCGTTCAATCACGAGCTATACTTATCTACTAACAGAATTTTTTTTTTTTTGGATCTCCGGAAATCAGGTACCAATGGCTGAATTTTTCAAATTTTTTAAGGAGAATTTTTATAAAATATTGTTTATTATGCTAGGTAGATGGGTTACAATATCAAATTTATTACTTACTGTGATTGTTCCAAAAACTTCTTTTACAAAATGCATTTTCAGCAAATCACAAAATGTTGCAAGGTAAAAAATTATGTAGACCACAGAGCCATTTTCAGAAAGGAAATATGCTGTGTATCTCAAAATCATATTTTTCAATAAGAAATATACTATCCACCTCAGAGTGCATTTTTCAAAACAGGGGTCGATACAGGTTTTAATTCTTGGGGGACATTTTGTGAAAGGTAAAAGTTATTTTTGTGAATTTTATTATATTTTTGTGAAAAATAACATTTTGTAACGAAAGTTGAAATCCAGTTACTGAAATTCGAACCAAGAATTTATTAAAAACTTCTTTAAATCTCCTTGCTAAAGTTTTTGTTTCTCGTGACTTGGTTTTATTTACAAATTATATATTTTAAAACAGTTTTTATGTAAAAGAATGTTACAAAGGGGCCTATTTTATTAAAAGGAATTTTGTGAAGGGGCTGATTTTATTGAATTAATTTTTGTGAAGGGGCCCATTTTATTGAATAGATTTTTGTGAAAGGGCCCTAAACAGGCCCCAAATTTTACCTGGATCGATCCCTGCAAAAGGAAATTTGCTGTACAGTGCATATCAACAACATGTTGCAATTTGTTACATTCAATGTATTGCTTAGAAAATTAGTGCTGTAAGGGGGGAAAAAATAGAAGAATGAGCATCATTGGATCCTGGTAAAATTGCAACAAAATTAAAAAAGTTAATCTACCCGCTACATTAATATTTAAAATGTCCAGTGCTTGCATAATACATATGCATATCGAACAGAACATCTTTCCTTTAGAAAATATTAAATAAAATGGTTAAAAAGTAAAAATATGCTTAATTGGCATGAATGATTTCCAATGCCAAATAAATCATATTCATAAATCAGAATTTTTCCAAAAGTATGTAGACCTGAAATATCTGTTTTTGAAAATAATTAACCTTCTGACTACTAAGTTTGAGGGGTGAGGGAGATACACTTTAGCACGGGACAGTGTATTTTGCTATTTTAAAGCTACATACATGCCTACTTTTTGCTGCTTCCTCTATAGTTTTAGACACAAAGAACTAAAACAGCTACTATCAATATAAATGCTTAGTTTGTGAATTGTTTCATTCCTACCAAAGTAGATGAAATTAGTAAACCCATCTAAAACTATTTTTAATATAACTTCAAAATAACTTCACATTCAAAATATTTTTTTTACCCTAATATGACAAATAACAAAACAATTTTTCAAATTTCTATCTAGCAAAAGTGTTTTTTTTTTTTCCTCCCTAAGAAATCAGTTTGTGTATTTTCTTAAGGCTACACCACAGATACTGCAGTTTTCTGAGTGCAACATAGTTATAAATAACATTCTTTGTTCCTAACTTTGTGTGTATGAAACAATTTCAATATGTATAATACTGTTTCAGAAATTGCATTAAATACTATAGTTATTTTTTAATTGCAAACAAATAGTTAAAAGTAGATTAAAAACTAAACACACTGTAAAAGATCACAAATTGATACTCAAAATTTTTCAAAAATAGTTAAATTAAAACATTGCAATTAAAGATGAAAAATAAAATAAAATAAAAATAAAGACATTTTTCTGTATATACATACCTAGTGATACGTCTAATAATTCTGTTACTCTATTTACTAATATTAAACCTAGATTACATATATATACATATAAATATACATTCAACAATAGTTATTTAACAAGAAAGTTTTAAAATAGATATAAAGAAAAATTGTGACATACATTTTGACAGAGCAAAAAAATGTCATGTACATAAACATAAATACAGTAGAATCCCGATAACTCATCCCCCAATATCACAACATTCTGCATAACTTGACAATCACTTTTTAAAAAAAGTATTTCTGCTGCTCAACCAGACATTATGTTTGAAATAATTATATTTGAATATGTTATTAACACTTTGGTTTTTCGCCATCTACATCATGTTACAAAGTCTAGCATCAAAAGATTTTCTGCAAAAAACTTTCAATTTTGCAAGTACTGCATATTCCGGCATGTAATGTGATCTGGTGTATAACACACATAAAATTTTAAACTATATTTGCCTTATTATGTACACCATCATTTTTACAAAGAAATTTCATGATATATATATAGGACGAAAACAATAAATAACATGTGTAATAATCGGACATGCTACAAGCTCAGCAAAAAAAGGCTGAACTTTTACAGCCGCACAGACTTTTGATGAAATTCGCATTTTTCCCCCACAGCGCTTTGATGAAATTCACGTTTTTTCCCACAGCTATTTGATTAAATTTGCGTTTTCCACGACTATTTGATAAAAATCACATTTTTTTTTTCAATGATCTTTTTAATGAAATCCACATTTTTTTTTCTGCAATGCTTTGTCGAAATTTGCATTTTTTCCACGATACTTTGATGAAATTTGCACAGTTTGGTACTATTCACACTTGCATTTTTGTTGTATTTCATCCGCTAACCCCCCCCCCCCCCCCCCCAAATAAAAATGTCAACAAATTTTAATGCATATTTACATCGATCCCAGGGATAATACAATTCAGTGCCGATAAAGCGGAATTCCAAGTTTCCCCGGAACAGAAGCAAGACTGAATAATTAGTAGGAGCAAAAAGAAAAAAAATAATTTATTGTAAATAAATAGCTTGCTCATTAATGTATAAATATCAAGTCTTTTTACCATATTTTCTTAATTTGTACTCTTTTATTTTTATATCTGGCATATAACCTGCACCTGTATATTTTGATCAATTTTCTTGTATAACAAAAGCATATAGTATAGTTTTTAATATTACACTTGTTATTCCTTATTCGTATTTTATTTTCTATTTTTTAGTGCTTAAAATATTTCATTGTTGCAGTTTTGCAGTCAGTTGGCATATTTTAGCAAGAGTGGTTTGGGATGTAATTAACTCCACTGTTGTTGCAACTTGTATACAGTTGTAACCATAAATAATGCAATTTATCACCTCTGCCCAGCTAAACGAAACATGCCTTAAAATTAACTTACAATTAAGCTCTAAAAACACTGAAATGTTGTATTGCCATCAGAAACAGACCTGTGTACATAGTTTTTACATACAAGAACAAATTTAATTAAAAGAGTGTAAAATGTAGGTATTATATGCCAAAATATACGTTATGATTTTTTTTTTTTTTTTTTTAAATATTTTGTACATGTTATACTTTTCTGCGTCCTGTATTGTGCTAGAACTTACATCAAAGTAATATGCAATGAAATATTATGACTCATGATATGACCATAAATAACTCACCCCTTACCCTGTAAAACTCAACATTTACACTAACTTATTACCCCCTCAATCCACATTCAGCCGAGTTTACGGGATTCTACTATACATGGAAAATATGACAAATTGGTCGTTTGGCATATATTTAGTATGACACAAACACACCACTGTATACATAATTTAAATACATAAGAAATTTATTTTATGATAAACACTTCCATCAAAAATACATTCTAACATTAGTAAAAATATCTTACATTTTAAGGGGGGAAGAAATATATCTTTTTAAACAGACAGGAACAGTGATGTAAATTATGCATATAGCAATAAAAATATTTAAATATTTTGTAAATAATATTAAAAAGTTATGTTTAAAAATAATTAATAACATTCAATATACATTTATCAGAATATTTATACATTTTCCATAACTGACATATATTTTTCCATGTAACAAGCAGTGTGAAACATCTAGTATTTTTTGTCCATCAATTCCAGTAAGAATATAGGGTTTTTTTACCACTGTTATTATCTAAAACATACACACTTTAATATTTATCTGACTTTTTCTTTTCTTTTGTATAATGAGGGAAAAAATGGAGGGGGTGGAAGGGAGAAAAAAGACATAATAATGGAAGAATTAACTGGGGGGGGGGGGGGGGTAGTTCCTTCATACCTGGGGCTTATTTAGGACTTCTATTTTGTTAGGTGAAAAGATCAGCATCTAAAGCTGAAGGAAAATTCTAAATAACTACAAATATCCATATCAGAAGTGTGTGAATGTGCTGCTATGTAAACATGTATTTTTCATCATCTGTAAACTTCACTCAGAAAAAAAAAATACTAAAAAAAACTATTATCTTATCTATTTTTTCATATTATGTATAAGGTCTATGTTATTACTCACATAAAAATTATCCTAGCTTAAGTTTTAAGCAGCTGAAATCTAGCTGTAAATGCTACAACTCACAATAGCAATTAAAAACTTAATAATTGGGAGCAATAGTTTGATTAAAATCTTTGGTTAGTGCAGCTTTATATAAGGTATTTAGATTCAGTTAGGTTTTGAGATAACAAAAATAATAACAATAACAGTAAAAAAAAGATAATTTGCCAGTTAAATCATGGATGATGAGAGATGAGTTTTAATTATTCTATCTGTCGCTTAACTACTGATAAAAAAAAAAAAAATTATTCAAGTTAGACAGGACAAAAAACATAAAAGAGATAGAAAGAAGAAAAATTCTCTTATCAATAACTTTTTGAGTAGCTATTTGCAATAAAATCTTTTAATAGAAAATCAACTGAAATGTAACTGATAAAAACAGTAATTTGAAGTGTAAATAGTATTTTGAATATACTAAACACGATTTTAGATAAATATGTATAACAGATGTAAATTTCCAAGGTGAAAAAAGTCTGGGCCAGGATTCAAACCAGGGATCGCTTGGCTGAAGCCGCCAACGCTCTACCGACTGAGCCATCCCCGATGAATCTGGAGGACTAATTCACCCAACTGACTTTTAACGATCACAGTATCTGGTTTGACATCTGAATCAGCTCAACAGAATAAATCCAAGGTTTGGCCCAAACATTTTTCACAGGGTGTCTACAGAAATTGTAAAAAAAAAAGTTCCCCGATTTTTCCATTATTTTCCTGACTATCGTTATGACTTCCCTGATTTCCATTATTGAGAATACACATACGGTATTTTTTCATGTATGTCGATTTCTTGTATAACACACTTATCCAGCCTGCTAATATCTCATTTGGGAGAAAAAACAAGAGAAAAGCATAAAAATTGGCCTAATATTCATTAAGTATTGGTTGACAGTTTTAAAATTTAGTCCAACAACTTCATATAGTGGCCAATAGATATATGTTGACCAGAAATTTTCCTCATTTTCTGAAAATTATTCAATTCTAAGACTTATCTAAATCTGACGGGATACCTAATTGGATTAAGCTGGCCACCTGGTAAGAGGTTATGCAAATGTATCATTTAAAATTTTGAAAAATGGATAAATTGCCTTCAATATACGCGGTATTCACAGAAAATGAGGATATCTGATCACCTTAATTTGTATTAAATATCAAAAACTCATACCATGTGCATCTTTTTAAAAATATTGGGAAAGACTAATCAGTATGTGAAAAAATATGGTATAAAAAATTGACGAATCAGTATCATTGGCAAGGTAAAAATGCAAATATTTTCACATATAGACAAATTTCCTGATTTTCAAGTATTTTTACAAAGTTCCCTGACTTTTCCAGATTGATAAACCTCCCTGATTTTTCCATGATTCCCTGATTTCCAGATTCTGTAGACACCCTGTTTCACTCCCTTGGAAATTTACATCTGTTGTGATTTATTTGATACCAATTGAATAATTGTGTTACAAATTAATCTAATATAAATATGCATAGTTTAAAAATAGAATCTTTCAGAAATAGCGACTGGTTTCTTAAAAAATATATCAACTTCAATATTAATTAGATCATAAACTTTTAATGCACTAAAAAGACATACTTAACACATAAATAGCAAAACTTAAAAACACAGAGGTAGAACAGGGCTTTAAATACTTTTTCATGAAGTAGGGGGCGAGAACAAGATGGGATTGTAAAAGGTTTCCCACAGTATTTCTGATAACAAAATTTGATTTCAATTCCTTTTCTTTTTCAAAACTGCAGTTCACAAATGCAATGTTGCAAGTACATTACATATAAAGAAAATATCTCAGCATTTTTCTGTTTGATGAACACCAGTCTAATTTTGCGCGAAATGTGATAAACTGTTTGTTTAAAATTGACAAATGTAGCAATTTGATTATTAAACTCATGCAGGAATAATGTTTTGATACAAGATATGTAGTCCCAATGAGTTTATTGTTATTTTAAAATATTTTATATGGCTTGTTCAATTTAGCAATTGCCAAATGAGAAGTACTCTGCAATTAAATCCTTCCAAGACAAAGGTGTTATTAATATTGTGGTATTTTTTAAAAATAAAAACGTGATAAAAATTACATATTCTTCATATTGATACACTAAAAAGCTGTATACAGAATTTTTTGTTTTAAGGCTCTTGCATTTCATCACTAACTGTTCTATGATTAATTCAGACCTTAATCTGTGTAACATACTTAATTAGCATCAACTGCATGAAACAAAAGCAGACATTTTTAGAAATACTAAATAGAACAATTAATTTTATGCCACTTGTGTAATGAAACATTACTTTTCTTACTTAGGAATTTTTCATTGTATTTTGCACTTAATAAAATAGTCATTATTTTCATTAAGGGGTTACATACGTTCTCAACTTTCGAACTTTTTGTTTTTAAGTATGGTTTACGGCTAAAAAACAGTTTGTTACTAATCGTCAATACTGGTCTTTAATTGAAAAAATAATTTTCCTCGATAAAATTTTATAATATTAAACACACAAGAATTTTAGAAACAATAATAAGAAATAAATTTTACTTGCTCACTGCAGAACAAAATAGGTATTTTGCAAGCTTCCAAACAAAACAAAAAGACAAATAGCAACTATTGAAAAAATAAATCTATCTTTATTCTTAAACAGCACAAGTGTTGCCGTCTACTTGTTGAAAATCAATTTAATATTTTCAGAATGTATTTTATTGGCAACATAGCTTCAATATTATTCTAATACTATTTAGAAGGCTAAATTGGGATGTTGCCGAAAAGTAACATCAGGCATTTAAGAGTTAAAGTGATATCTGAATTATTAAGAAAGATATAGGCAAAAATGTGGTGCACATACAATCAATAAAACCGACCTCACAAAACAATATAAAGCCAGCAGTAACATTCAGGTAGAAACTCGCAAATAAATGTTTTTGCTGCAGTTCGTTATATTTGTGAGATTGTATTGAGCCATTTTAAAGATTCTACTCACTTATTGAACGTTAACGAGAGTTTGAATGCTAAAATTTGGAAATTTTTCCCAAAAGTCACATTTGGAAGTTGCTCTATTGTTCAAATTGCCACCGATATTGCTTCTGCCACATATGATGTTGGCAGGGTTGTGCAAAGCGGGGGGCAGTCGTCCCAGGTGCCGAAATTGAGGGGTGCCAAATTTATGCTACAAATCTCGTTTTATTTTCTTTTTTGTAAAAAAAAAAAATTATATATTTGAATATTGGGAATTTTTTTCCCAATGAAAGTATGTTCACTTTTCATTTCAAAGTTATTGCATTGTCACTTACCCTATGCCCAAATACAAATTTACGAATAAGGACTTTTTCTTTTCAAAACTTTTTTTTAGTTCTTTTGTATTAATCTCTTTCATTAACCTTCACTTTTCTGAGTATGTAATTTTCTTTCTGTGCATGTTACAAAAACATATACTTTCAAGTTAACATAGAGTTTCCTTCTGGGAATACAAAAGGGTTGCAAACTGATATACTGTACTTTTAGATACATTTTTTCTACATCCATTTCACAGATTCTCTTTGCCAAAATATAAGTGCAATTTCTCTTATGTTATTTAGTTTCTGAATTAAAATTCAACATAAAATTTGAAAATAAACACAAAATATATAGTCAATAGAATTTATTTCTGTTTCTGCACTTTTCAATTTTGTGACACACGTCACAAAGAAAAAATGTGTGTGAGTGTAGGAGGGGGGGGGGGGGGGGGGGGTGCCAAATTGAAACTTTGCCCCAGATGCAGTTTTCTTTTCGCACAGGGCTGAATGTTGCTGCAGAAATTTACATGCAGATACTACAAGTAATGGAATGCGAAGGAGTACATCAACTGTCTGTGACATGGTAGAATCAAAACGGTGAAAGAGGCTCATACAGCTTGTATGTTTAACTAAAACATTTTAAATGAGGAGATTAAGGCACGGGAGGATCCACAGTACGGTGCAGAAATATCAAATTAAGTAAAAGTTGAAAAAAAAAATTTATTAATGTATTTTTTCTTCTAAAACTTTAAACGTGATTTTCTGGAAACTACATTTTTCAACATGGACAGCATAACTTAAACAATTTTTAATATTTCTTTTATGAAATTAGCGCTCACCAACACACAATTAAATTGTCTAAGAGCCAGCTATCAAGCCATTTTTTGAAAATTTTATTTTTTTACATTTTTCCAATAAGTTTAAAGGTCAAATATTTAGATTTTTTTTTTTTTTTTTTTTCAAAAATCTGAGCCAATGGCCCTTAGCTTCAACCTTATTTTACAAGAAGAAACTGAGATTTTAATAATTTTTTGTTTCTACAGGAAGTTACAATGCTGCCTATCAATCTCAGATATTCTGATAAAGGTCAACACTGCTGCAGGTTTTCAATGTAATATGTGACCAAATTTTAAATAATAATAATAAAAAATAAATACTTGAAGCAATAAAAACAATGTAGAATTATTAGTTTTTCCATTTTACTTCCATCCTAAAAAAAAAAAAAAAATTACAAAATATGTCAATTTTTTAATGCCGAGAACATATGTAACCCTTTAAACTACACATATATTATTGGCTTACCATCCCCATTTTAGTTAGCTTCCTAATGTTTTTTTTCTTAATATGTGTGCTTCGTGTCTTAGTTAACTTTGTCACCATTATTTGAGCTTGGCAAAGTGGTTTTTGTCTAACAGAAAAATACCAATATTTCTGCTGTCATTATTTTAATATTAAGATGGGGCAATTTCCGTATTCTGTTATCACAACACCAAAATTGATTTTAAACAGAAAAGCAATAAGGGGTAATGAGGTAGGTCATTGCTTGAATATACTCGGTTAAAGGTAAAAAAGGAAGATAAAAGTACTAAATAACTTCTTTAAAATGTATTCGATTTTAAGTTTTTCTCATAAAAATAATTTACTAAATAAAACAGCTGGTGCTGATATAACTAATGATATAAAAATGATGTAATTATAATATTGGCACTGAAGCTGAAATAAACACAAAAATAATTGTTACAGAAAATTTAAAAACGAGATTAAAAAAATTGGATATTAGCTAGCTGATCTAAACACACCGCTAATTTCTTTAAAAAAAAAAAAAATAAAGGAGGAAATAATGTGGCTGGATAGCCGGATATCTGCCTGTAAATTAGGCCAGATCTCGAGTGTCCAGCCAAATTGACATCTATTGCACATATAACAAAAATTAACTACTTGTGGATGCTTGTTTTTGTCGGTCTTGAATTTTAATTTTGAGCTATCAATTTAAGACTAGAATTCTTATAAGATTTTAAACTTTAATTTAAAAAGATGGGAAATGAAAATATTGCCTAAAATTTTAAGAAGTCCCTGGATTTTATAAAAATGCCCAGCCTCCTATACAAACCACAAAAAAATCTGAAACATTAAAAAGTACAAAAAATGCAAGCATATGTTAGAAAAGGTTATTGAAACATATTGTGTTGCCAAACTAAAGGCAGAATGATAAAATCTATAATAATTGGAAAGTAACTGTTTTCTCCATGCCTAATATTCAGTAAGGGAGGTGAGACAGAAAGAAAAACTCACATGAATAATACTGTATGCCTTAACAATTGTTCCTCATTAAGTTTGTTATTTTTTTTTCTCTTTTTGAGGTATGGGGGGGGGGGGGGGACAAGTTAAAAAAAAATAATTGTAAAAAAATGAGAGGCTTTTTGAATAAATTTTACAAAACATCCAATTTATTCAATAGCTAAATGCAGATTAAACCTGATATTAAAAATATTATTTACATGAGCTAACTGTTTTTTTAAATTCGTTGCTTGAATTTCTAAGTGGTCTACGTCCAAATTTTCCTCCTATTTTTTCATTTTACACTTTCCATAATAGCAATTACAACAACTAATTTTTCAGAAATTAAGTTCATCATATTTTTAATCTACATCATACTTATAATTATAGACTTTCTTTGGGTATTAACCCTCTTACTGCATAGTTTATTTTTTTATTTTTTTTTTCCAAATGGGTTCAAAAATTGCACATTTATTTTATTACTTATTTTATTACATATTTCAAATATACATATATTTTAGAGTTAAAATATGTAACAATTTTTTGTAAAAGAGTTCTTTTTTTAATACAGAATTAGATCTAAAAAAAAAAAAGATTGTGGAAATCGTGGGTTGCACAAATTTTACGATGCCTGTGGAAATCGCAAGATGCACAGCGAGAGGGTTAGTTTTGAATATTAAATAGAATTTTAAAAAATTCCATTTTCTACTACTAATAATCAAAACTTGGTTAAGTAAATAATCGTGTGCAATTAGAAAAAGATTTCAAGTTTTTTTTTTTTGTTTTTTTTTAATAAATTTTGCCATAGGCAAAATATAGTAAAACCTGCAACATTTACCAGCCTTGTATATTGTCCACCTGTTTAAGTTCACCTCTTTAAGAGTGAACCAAAATATGGATTTTATAAAATTGGTACCTTTATAAGTTGTCCAGACAATGGATGCACCACTGGTGGTCAATTTACACAGTTTTCATTATGTGACATTTTATAAAATGTAAACAACAAATAAAGCATTGTACCAAGATAAAATTAATAAAAGTATATTTTCACTCATTAAATAAAATATTAAAAATAGCACAAATAATTTTTTAAAATGAAAAAAAAAAAACACACACATTTCATACACATACATATATATATATATATATATATTACACACAAACAAGAATGTAAGTGTTTTAAAATCCTCTAAAAATCATTTTAATTTAAAGAAATTGTTTTTTTACTGAGTTGAAATAAAAAGAATTATGCTATCTGATTCTGAAGTCTTGGCACAGTCAGTGTCAGTAACATAAAAAAGCTGTGGGCTATCCCTTGTCTATCTTCTCTTTCAGAATTACTGGAAAACAGAACTCGTGTCTTTCTGCCATAATTTTAAAATCAGGGGTCTGTCCAGACTTTTCTCACAGAGTCCTGTTTTTGAAATGGTGAAGTTTTTCTTATATTTTTGAAAATTCTAGTCATAATTTTGTGAATTATCATTATTTATATTCAGGTTCTTCCTTCATGTACAAAAAATGCTAAGTAATATGTTATTTGATAAGTTCAGCGTTTTTGTTAAAAGTCAGATTTCATTTTTAAATGATTACATTAATAATAGATTCAATTTGAAAGTGGAAAAATATTGTTAAAGGTCTATTTATAAGACAAAGAATAGGGTCCTGTTTTAGGATAAAAAGTTTTGGGAAGGATCCTGTTTTAACATTAAACAAATTTATGAAGGGTCCTTTAAAGGACCTAAATTTTTCTTAAACAAAATCCCTGACAATGATATTTTAAAAGAATAAGAATGCTGACTTTTGCAGATTTCTGGCAGTGGTTGGGTATAAATAACAAATCTGCTATTTTAAACAGATTTTCACAGTCATGAAAATCCACAAACATCGTTATGGGGTAAGTATTTAAGATTATTAGTTATTTCTATGTAAAAAGATACTTTTTAATAAAAAAATTAATCAAAACAGTTTTAAAATGTTATCAACAATTTTCTATTGTGTACTTCTGGTATCAAGCATGGTCTCTGGTGACACAAAATTTTTCAGGTTTGGATTTCAAACCGTTGCAATTGGGCTCTTGAAAAATAAAATAAAATAAAATAAATAAATAAAAAATTAAGAGTGAACTTATCCCTAGTGTGTATAGTGCTAAAAAGAGATTAGAACACAAAGAAATCCACATTTTCAGGCATGTCTCGCCTTTAAGCTTTATAACGTGTGATCATAGAAGTTCACGTCAAAACAGTCAGGAAATATAGCTTGGCAGAAAGATTTAAAACAAAGAATATATCATTTTTTATTCATATATCAGGGATAAGTTTAGGAAAATTTTAGGTCCTTTAAAGGACCTTTCACAAAAAAAAATTATCTTAAAACAGGACCCTTCACAAAATTATTTGTCTCTTAAATAGATCTTTCACAGAATTTTTTCCACCTTCAAATTGAACTTTGCACAAATTTAATCATTTAAAAATAAAATCTGACCTGCAACAAAACAGCTGAACTCATCAAAGAACATATTGCTTAGCTTTTTTATGTATGAAGAATAGAACCTGAATATTTTGATAATTTCAAATTCACAAAAATATGATTAAAATTTTCACAAATATAAGAAAAACTTCACAATTTCACAAAAACAGGACCATGTGCGAAAAGCCTGGACAGACCCCTGTATATGTATCTTCTTTAGGTTTCGTCTTTATTAATGGAATAAGGAAAACTACAGAAATCGCCAAATTTGATAATTTAGTTAATATTAATAGATGACAATTTTGAGGTAGACTGAAAATATAAAGTAATACAAATCTACATACTTTAAGTATGTCAGAATTTATGCTTTATGTGAAAAAAAAATTTTCTTCTTCTTTTTTTTTTTTTTTTCCTTTCAAAAGGCATCATGCCATATTTTTCATATGCACTGCACTGAAAAAAAATAAAATATCATCCTTGTGTTTATATATATAAATATGCGACAGAAAATATTAATTAAATGAAATAATACACTACATATACCAGGAGTGGCAAACCTATGGCACGTGTGAATTCTCGGCACTGCATTGATTGAGGCTCTAATGCAAAATGGAATACAATTAAACAATTTGTCTGACTTTAAACAAGATGGAGTTCTCTAATTATTTAAAAAAATTTCTGATGTTGAAGGCAAGTTATTAAATTCCAACCTATTTATACGGGCTTTACATATATATCTTTTTATACTTTATCAAATTTGGAGAAGATGTGAAGAAAATGAAAAAGCAAGATCGTTAGGCATTATAAGAAGAATATGCCATTGATGAAACTATAGCAATTTCATAGGAAATTTTTCATTTTGACAATTTTTCTCTCTGCTTAAGCCTGCTAGTTACTATTTTCGAAAACGAATGAGATGGAAAACTCAAATAGAAAATAATTCTCAGATGACTCCAATTCAGCTTGAATTATATTAAACATACTCGGTATCAATCTGATATAAATTATTTGCACAGTAACAGAAATTGCATTTACTCTTTTATTATTTTCTAAAATTTTTGCAAATGTTAATATAATTATCAACGTGTAATATCCAAATGCGTGTTTCCTCAAAATTTTTTAATTCTCATAAACAAAAACTCAATCTGATCCATTACTTTTTGTTTTCATTTGTTCGCACGCCATGGTGATGTTAAACCTTTTTCGCAAAAATTGGCATGCGGATGTGTAAAGGTTTGCCGTCCCTGATATATACTTTAAATTTCTTGAATAATAAAATGATAAAGAAACCAGAACACATGTTCAAAATGTTATTACTATTAAAATAAGCACATGATTATTTTATTAAATGAAGTTAATGTTAAGTCTGAAAGACTAATGATAGATGAACTTTCTATCACATGGACAGTGATGTCATGGTAAATTTCCATTAATAAAAATTCAACATTTTTATGATTAGCGAATTAGAGCTACATATCTTTCTGAAGAAAGCAACTTACTCATAACGAAAGATAAAGAGCAAAGTGCTTTAAAAATATTTAGTTAATACAAAACACTTATCAATGAAATAAGGCACAGCAAGTTACATTCAACTCATTTCAAAACAGAGTTCGTCTAACTCTATCAACTGGTGTTATAACTCGTCGAAGAGTAGCAGATGAAGAGGCTGGAGTACAACTTAATTTATCACGTGGATTTAAAAGTGACCTTTAAAAAAACAAAAACAAATTGTAAGTTTCAAAATAAAATTTTAAAAAATTAAAAAGTATAACTTCACACATATAAGAAAAAGGTTTACTTAAAGATGTATATTATACACAACAGATAAAAATTTTCAAAGCATTAAAAATGATTTTTTTTCGTTTAAAAACGACAAGTTTAAACCACCCTGTGGCCGTCATCAGGGTTATACTTCAGTATCAAAAAACACACATGCATTTTTTTTTCCCTTGACTATTGCCCTTCCGAATTTGTCGGTCGAAATCGGCAACACCCTTTATAATGTACTAATATGTTTGTAAATCTTCTTTTTGTATTATGACAAGTGAACTATTGAACTGAACTGTTTTTTTTTTTTTTAATTAATAATTAAATATATAAAATACTATTCCCATTTTTTAAGTTGGTTTAATGAGATTCAAAATTTGACTTCCCCCTCCCCCCTCATTCTATTCATTAAATGTTTAGGGGTAGGCGCACTCCTGCATCCCTGAAAAACATCCAAATTATATCTAAAACTGCCTAAGAAAAATTTTAACTTAAACAGGGTTCGTACACATTTCTTTAAATAAAAATCACAGACTTTCAAGGACCAAAACTAAAAAAAATATAAGGACCTACAAATTAAACTAATAAATTATAATATGCATTTTTTTAAAAATAGTTTCATTTTGTAGATAGAAGTTTTAAACATTCAAATGGCCAGGAAGGGGGGGGGAGGTGAATTTCAGCATGTGGCAGTAGAAATTTAGAAAATTTTAAAGTAACAAATACAGCAGAAGAAAAACTAGTCGGATGTGCCAATCTCAAAACTTCTTCTATTTCATATATGTTAATACTTCTGCTATCAGAGTACCAAAATTAAATGACAATCTATGCCTATCATGAGGATTCTAAAGATATGAAATTCTGTGTATTAGTTCTTGAGATATGACTATTGCTAAAATCATGAAAATCCTGCAAAATGCAGCATGGTAGCGCCACCTGTTGAGTGATTTACCCCAAAACCTAATCAGCAATAACTTATGACAACATATAACTGAATCTGAAGTTTGATGAAAATCCATGCAACACTTTTTCAGATAGAGCTATTGCGAAAATCTTGAAAAATCCAGCATAGCAGCACCACCTGTTGGCAATTTACACCAAAACATAATCAGCACCAATATTTATCAAGGCATACCTGAATCTGAAGTTTTGGTGAAAATTCATGCACTAGTTCTTGAGATAGAGCTATTGCAGAAATCGTAAAAAAGGCAGCATAGCAGTGCCACCTGTCAGGTGATTTAAACCAAAACATAATCGGCACCAATATTTATCAAGGCATATCTGAATCTGAAGTTTGATAAAAATTCATACATTAGTTCTTGAGATAGAGCTATTGCAGAAATTGTAAAAAAGGCAGCATAGCAATGCCACCTGTCAGGTGATTTACTCCAAAACATAATCGGCACCAATATTTATCGAGGTACACCTGAATCAGAAGTTTGATAAAAATTCATACATTAGTTCTTGAGATAGAGCTATTGCAGAAATCGTAAAAAAGGCAGCATAGCAGTGCCACCTGTCAGGCGATTTACACCAAAACATAATCGGCACCAATATTTATCAAGGTATACCTGAATCTGAAGTTTGATAAAAATTCATACATTAGTTCTTGAGATAGAGCTATTGCAGAAATCGTAAAAAAGGAAGCATAGTAGTGCCACCTGTCAGGTGATTTACACCAAAACATAATCGGCACCAATATTTATCAAGGTATACCTGAATCTGAAGTTTGATAAAAATTCATACATTAGTTCTTGAGATAGAGCTATTGCAGAAATCATAAAAAAGGCAGCATAGGAGTGCCACCTGTCAGGTGATTTACACCAAAACATAATCGGCACCAATATTTATCAAGGTATACCTAAATCTGAAGTTTGATAAAATTCATACATTAGTTCTTGAGATAGAGCTATTGCAGAAATCATAAA
Organism: Maratus speciosus; assembly: GCA_963932465.1. Taxonomy (NCBI): domain Eukaryota; kingdom Metazoa; phylum Arthropoda; class Arachnida; order Araneae; family Salticidae; genus Maratus; species Maratus speciosus. The sequence continues at coordinate 132,839,213 of OZ010798.1, read as the reverse complement.
AAAGGCAGCATAGGAGTGCCACCTGTCAGGTGATTTACACCAAAACATAATCGGCACCAATATTTATCAAGGTATACCTGAATCTGAAGTTTGATAAAAATTCATACATTAGTTCTTGAGATAGAGCTATTGCAGAAATCATAAAAAAGGCAGCATAGGAGTGCCACCTGTCAGGTGATTTACACCAAAACATAATCGGCACCAATATTTATCAAGGTATACCTAAATCTGAAGTTTGATAAAATTCATACATTAGTTCTTGAGATAGAGCTATTGCAGAAATCGTAAAAAAAATGTGTACACTTTAAGTGGGTCGGAGACGGAGCAAAGGGAAAATGCAATTTCAGATGAGAAGAGAAATCTTCATGATCGATTATTTATTGTGACAATAAAATGAAAAATAGAACAATTTTTTTTTTCTTTTTTTTTTTTTTAAATAACAGGCATGAAAGCAGAAAATAAGAAAAAAGGTGGAAAAGGTTTTTCATCTATAGAATGAGGCCAGACTTTTATAATTTAGACACATTTTAACTTTTATTTATAGAATATAATGTATGATTGTTATTTTCTTTTCATAACTTAGAAAGCATAAAAATCTTTTAAATCAAAGTGTTCTATAGGACAAAATATTCTATTCAAAAATTGAAAACTTTCTTTCTCAAGTCTAACAAAATTTTCATTATAGAAATATACATTAAAAAACTTCATTTGCATGACTTTCATAGGCTTATAATATAATCTCTCCTTTGATTTGATAGCTTTTTTTTCACTGTAACTCAGAAACAAACTCCAAGGATTTGAGTAGACAAAATATCTGATTATTAAATTTTTGAGACCCCCCCCCAAACCCCCAACCTATGCATCTAATATTTTCTTTGCATTTTTGCATCGATCCAGAGAATGACCAAAATTGTCTTTAAAAAGGTGGAATTCCTCCTTTAGGAAGAACTCTTTCATGCCTGAATTAAACAGTTTTAAAGAGTTTTTAAATATCAAAGTACAAAGTAACTGCTTAAAAGGCGCAAAGGCCAACATAGTGAAAAAGATTCCAAGCCGGGACTCGAACCTGGGCCATCAGTATAGCACACTGACGTTCTACCGACAAAACCACTTGGAACGATACCCAGCATGGAAAATTTCTCCCTATTATATGTTGGCAAGGCTACAAACGCAGCACAAGATGGAATATTCAACGTGAGCCACCTAACTGGGGCAAAAACGGAACATAATTAAATCCAGCATCGAAAGAAACTATATTAATACATGGAAATTATTCCAGAGGAAAACATTCGCCTTGCATACAATATTGTATGCAAGGCGAATGCTTCCCTCTGGAATAATTTCCATGTATTAATAGAGTTTTTAAACTTTGACTACTGTGTGTGTGTGGGGGGGGGGAAGACAAAAACAGGGAAGCAAAATTTTTGAGAGGATGAAATTCAGAGGAAATTTTATTGAAATGAATTGTCAATGAAATTTAGGGCTGATTATTTATTCACTATAAAGTAACAAATAGAGTAGAAAAGTTTACAAATCTTAAGTTTTAAAGTTTTTAAACTTTGATATTGTGGAAGAGACAGGAAGGGGGGGGGGGAGGGGGGGGGGGTAAAATCAGAAATTTAAGGAAATGCAGAAGAGTATCACCCCTGATTAAGAAATAATAAGAGAAGAAAATTAAGCACTTTTAAGGACTTTTTACAGATTTTGCATGAAAATAAGTACCTTTAAGCACTAAAAATTCTATTTGAAAAATGTAAGGACTTTCAAGGACCGTACGAACCCTGTTAAATTCAGACCTGCCAACCTTTGAAAATGAGAAATCGTAGCATACAAAATTAAAATTAATCTGGAGGTTGGTTGGTTGGTTTTTTCATGTTACACAGCCATCTTTTGACATTCGTTGCATTGAATAAAGTTTCAGTGTTTCAACTCAATATAGTAAATGATTTCCTCTGAAAATTTTTATACAATTTTTAGAGTTTCTTTTCGTTTGCAGCGTTTTTTTTTTTTTTTTTTACATTTTAAAAAAGAGCCTGGTTCCAATTTTTTAGCCCAGTGCAGCAAATTTTGTCGAAATTCGCGATTTTTTCCCACGATCATTGCAGGATATTTACAATTTTTTCCCCAAATCGTAATTCACGATTCAATTTTCTATCACGATTCTTTGTTGAAATCTTCACTTTTTACCATGAACTTCTGACAAAATTAGCATTTTATACCGCGATCCTTTGACGAATTTTGCGTTTTTTACCACGATCATTTGACGAAATTTGTGTTTTCTTTCTGCGACCTTTCGTTGAAATTTGCGTTTTCTTACTGACTTTTTGACGAAATTCGCGTTCTCTTTCTGCGGTATTTCGACAAAATTCGCGTTTTTCCATTGACGAAATTTATTTTCTTCTGGGACCAATTGACGAAATTGACTTTTTTTTACACAGTTAATTGTCGAAATTCGCGAATTTATCGCAAATCGTGCGATTTTGCACACTATTTCAAACCTTGCCCCTGAAAGAACCCCTCCCCCCTTCCAGAAATTCTTAAAATGGCACCCTTGTCTCTAAGGAGGGGAATTCCTGTATAAATGTTTTCAGAAACACGATTCACTCGAGGTTAATATACATAAAGAGTGTTTTATGTTAAGTTATAAAATCGTAGTTTAAGACCGATTTTTGTAGCATCGTAATTTATAGGTCCAAATCGTAGCAACTACGATTTTTTCGTAGCAGTTGACAGGTCTGTAAATTTAAAAAAAAAAAATTAGTCTGTGCTATTTAATAAATCAAAAGCAAATATTATTTTGAAATGGGCATCAAATATACATCTTTTGGTAAACTGTACAATGTTTGTAACTTTTTGTGATGTTCAATCGAAAATCTTGATATAAGAGAACATGCATTTATTTCTTAAAATAAGAATCAAGAAACATACCAAGTAGCTTAAAGAAGTTTTAAGTAAAATAATATGAAGATAGAAATAAAAGTACTTACTTTAATTTTGATTCCATCAGACATTTCCATTCAAACACATGTGGATATTCACTTTGATTTATTTTTGCTCCACCATCAACAATGGCTCGAAAGATATCAATATCAACATCAGAGAATTCATTAATGCCTTTAACAAATAATTCTTGCTCTTTAAATTCTGGTGATTCAGGAGGAGTGAAAAAACCTTCTGATTCATCATCTGTATCTTCCCCAAAAGAATTTTTATTGGCGCTATTTTTCTTACGGGCTGAATAATTCAGAATGTCTTGTGAGACGTCGAAAACATTTTCGTCATCTACTATGTCTATAGAATCACTTGAGAGATAAAATACATCATCATTTGCATTTTTTGGAGAAAGTTCAACAGTTGAGGATTCCAATGTTTGTGTTTCAGCAACTAAATCTCCCAGGTTTGTAGTTTCGGTATCCAAAGACAAGTTCTGAAATGGAACTAAAATTGCATTATCCTTTTCTTTAAATTTTGCATAAAAATCAGACACAGAAGTTGCATCAGTATTTAATGATTCGTGATTGGTAGAAGTGGATTGACGCTGTACATAGTTTTCACATTCATTCAAAATGTACTTGTGAGCAAAATAGGAACTATAAAAAGACTTCTTCTGAATGTTCCATTTGCAGCCACATTTTGGAGGCTTTAAACTTTTGATCTCAGAGAAATGGTTGTAACACACACATTTTAGAATACAGATGAGCATTTTCCAGGCATCACTGGCATGAAGTTTCAATAAATTATCCAGCGTATGAAACTGCTTATTTAGATAAAATTTAAAATCCTCAAAACATTCTTTGTAGGCAGATATCAGCTTTAAATAGAGAAGTCTGCCGATTTCATTGTGTATCATGTATAATTCTTTTGTTTCAGAAAATGACAATTTGGTAAAATTCGGCAGATGTGGCAACAAAGTTTGAAACAAAATGAAAAAAGTCATTTTGTTTTTTTTCTCCATTATCTCAGGAAACCTTCGAACGAAATCATCCACAAATTCAACAATGTCCAATTTTAGATTTTCACATCTTGTTGCCATAAAAGTTAAACTCCTAGGAGAGAGTTCCTGAAAAAAGAAGATCTTTATAACGCAACACTTTGCATTACATAAGAATTTTGTGTTATATAGATTACATCTCACTATATCATTAAAACTTACCTTGTAAACATGGCAAAATATGGCAGGAACATATTATACAGTAGAAGATCATTATACTGTATTCCTTGGGACAAGGAACTGTACAGATTAAAATTTTTTCCATAATATAGATCATCGTTTCTTGAACTTTGAGATCTCGCGGACCCCCTTTGATATAATATGCATTCCGGGGACCCCCAACAAAAGTTTTGTCAATGTAAAATTTAAAAAAAATATTTTTATAGTATAGAGCTTATTTATTTTTCATTACAGATATGCCATGTTTAGCAGTTGAAAAAACCAGTTGCATTAATAAGGAAAATGGCACATATTTCAAGACAGCTGTAATATACACTACTATTTCCCATGAGAAGTATGCTGCTTTTTTTTTCCTATGAGATGTGCAATAATAGTCCTAGATTAGAAGTTCTAGTCCTGCATTTATCCACAACTACATCTGCAGAAATTCCTGCTGAAAAAAAAAAGCTTTGAATTTCAATAATGGGCTTGAGGACACCTGTCTGTAAGCTCGCGGATCCCCAGGGGTCCACGGACCACAGTTTAAGAAACGCTGATATAGATCATTTCACACATGGTTAAATCACCTTACAAACATAATTCAAATATGCCTGGACCAAATCATTATATCATTTATTTCCAAGTTTTTTTTATTTAATAATAGCAATATTTTCATTAAAAACTCTGAACTGAAGAACAAAGTCAGAAATTGTGTGTCAAACAAGGTAAATGAGGTGCATTCGTACTATAACTAGTTTTATAAATATTCAGATCTAAGTGCAATAGCTGTTGCACTCTTATGCGAAAATGCATGAATACAAAATTTATTACGATTCTATGTATTAAATTCATTAATACGGAAACAATAGGACTCCATCTTAAATAGGGCATAATCACCATGGCAACCTAGAATCATTACCTATCATGGGATACCACTGAATTAATTATGTATGATAGGATTTAATAGAATGAAGAAAACTTTCATTAATATCTTTTTAAGTTTTGATTCGATTTTCATAAAATTTGAAATGACGACAAAATTCTGCAAAGATTATATATATTAAAATTAAAACCATTCGAATGGGTAGTTTTTGCGCTGTTATATGCAGACAGACGGACGGACCAGATGACGACCATAGGTGCTATGTATTTATATAATTACAAATGCACCTAAAAATGAAATAATGTCCAAAACGTAATCTTCTAAGAGGAGGCAGGAATATTTCTAAAATGTGAGTTGCAGACACTTCTTATACAAAATTCATTGTTTATATCTGAGACATTTTGCGCTATATACAGAATTACATTATATATAATTGAGAATAAAGATCTACTACTGTATAATTACTAAGCATTTTAATATATAAACAAATATAATAACAAAACTTAAAACAAAGCATACTTTTTTGTCTGAAGTAGAAAATTTCTCCTTTCCCCATAGAAAAAGGAAATACAGTAGACTCCCTTAAATCCGCGATCCTAAAATCTGCATATTTTTCCAGATGTAAACAATGAAATTTACAGTTATGTTGCAGGAACAAAATTCAAGATGACGCCGAAATCAGCGACTACCACAATGTTTTTTTTTACTAAATTTTTTGTTAATCATTCTCTTTTGGCCATTACAGCTGATTTATTACTAAAAAAATTTACATTACTTTTGATTTTGGTCCACATAGTGCTAAGAACGAATAATGGCACATCAATCTTACGATCGCTTTACCACTAGATGGCAGCATAGGACTTTTGGAATAAAATTGAATCAATTTCATTGGTAATAATTTAATATTTTTCTAAATTTTTATTTTACATAATTATTTTAATAATTACTTACTTTTAAACTAATAAATTATTTTAATATTTTACTTATTTTAATGTTTTACTTTATTGTAAGCATTCATTATAATTTCCCTTGCCTACCAATCAAATTAATGTTTCCAAAATGTAAACAAATCAATGACCAGAAATCCACAAAATTCTAAAATCTGCACAACCTCGGTTCCCAAGCTGTGCGGATTTCAGAGAGTCTACTGTATTTTCTTCCCTCTACTGTGCTAGAAGTTTTATTTAAACTAGAAAACTGGCTTTATAAGCTATATATATAGTCTACTCAAAACGATAAATTACCCTTCGTTTTACTATATAAGATATGAAAATACTTATAAAACATTCATAAATTAATTATTTGCAGAGAGCTTTATATACGTTTAACATCTAGTTTTTAATTTTTGAAAACCTTTTTGTATCTATTTCATCAACACCTATTTTAGTAATAAATTTTAATGAATCATTTTTATGAAATGTGTTCATATTTTATACAGTTTCATTTAAAATTTAATTTGAAATTTAAAAAAATCTATAAACTAAAAAGCTTTTTGAAAAATTAGCAACTATTTTAAATTGACATTTCTGTTGCTTAAGTGGGTACTTAACTGAAACTCCCGATCGCAAAATGAAATGTTAACCTATGGGAAAACTTAAAGGCGTGATTACTCATTACCCAATATAAATATTAACCCCTTAACTGCCAACGAAATCTGACGCGATCTCCAGTGCCTTACTAAAATCGCATATTTCTGAAATTATAGACGGTATATATTAGTTTTCTGAAACAACAGTAAGAAAATGCACATGCTATACTGTTATATATAATTGCTCAGGTGGTGAAAATTGCCTCGCTATAATTGGAATTTGCCATCCCTTTAATAGATGCATGCATTTTTTAAAGACACATATATATATATATATATATGTCCGGGGCAGTTAAGGAGTTAAAAAATGGTTTTTACCATCAGAAAGTAGATGTCATATGCTGACAATGTGCATTTTTTAAAACTGCCTCTGTAAATTTAAAGTATTTTTAAGAGGATGATTAAATTTCATCAAGTGGAATTTTCTATGTTTATAGGAATTTTTTAAATACTTAAAATTTAAGAAGGCAATTGTTAAAAATACACATTGTTGGCATCTGACGCTTACTTTCTGTTGGTGAAAACCATATTTTAATAATTATATCAGTGCTTTCAAGTTTCCCCACAGGTTAACACAGGATTTCAAAATCAGGGAGTTTCGAGGAAGCGGGCCCCTTAACCCTTTATGTACTGAATTATGAAACTTTTATCTTCTAAAGCATTTTTCGTAAATTGTTTAAACTACATTAGAAGATTTACATAATCATTTATTGGATTTTAGAAGGATTTATTAAATTTGAATTTATAGAGATTTTGTGCGATATTTATAACCCCACTCAAATCTTTTATTTTAAGTATTTTTCTTAGCACTTTGTAGAATTAGGAAATGTACAAATATAATGTTCTTACAATAGAAATATTTCCAAATTGAAAAATCCCCTCCCTTCCAAGGCCAAGAAAACTGAAAAGATGCAAGGGCAAAAGAAATCATCCTTTTAAAAATATTTTTGTTTTGTGTAACCAATAATGCTTTCAGAACAAAATAAAGTAATGTATCTATAACTCATTCTAAACTGTATTACAACTAATCGATGTATTAAACAGAAATTTTATTTAACAAATGGAATCAAGTTGATTTCAAATGACTACAACAAGCAAAGTTCAAAGTTCTGGTTCAAAGTATGTTTCTTTGATTTAAAAAAAACCCCTGAAGATTGCCAAGTATGCTAATCAGGATTTAAAAAATACTGGTATGCCATGCATGCAAATTTCTTTAAAGGGTACACAAGGCTTAAAAGTTTGAGAATCGACAGCTTAAAATATTGTAACATTCTAAAAGAAAGAATAGATGACTTAGCATGCAGTTGTTTTACATTTTATTATTATTATTTTTTTTTTTTTTTAAATCTGCATATTTACTTTTCCCAAAAATTTAAAGATATGATGAAAATCAGAATTTTAACATTAAAACATTTAAAATGCATTAAGTGATACTGAAATAAATTTTCTGAGATACTTTTTATGTATAGTAAAAAGTACTTCAGATAAAGTAGCAGTAAATAAATTATAAAAGGCATAATTTAGCATAAGTGTATGTAAAATAAAAATCAATAATTTCATAACCTTTTGTAAGAAATTTAATAAAATTGGAAGTTGGCGGCATTTTGTTTTTGACAAAAAATAAAATTAAAAAAATCCAGTTTTCGAATCATTGTTAGGCTTAACATGCGAAAACAACATGTTATATTTTAATTTCATTATAAAATTATGTATATGTATTGTAATTTTATTATAAAACACATGCATTTGATTCATTTTATTTATTAGATGTATTTGATTTTATTTAACACACACATTACTTTTAATTTTGCACATTATTTTTATTTAACATACAAATTTAATTTTATTATTAATTATTTTTATATTATTTATTTACACACACATTTAATTTTACTATAAAACACACATATTTTATTATAAAATACCAGGTTTCCATATTAAGCAAAAATCACCAGGCTACCATGCCAGGCAAAAAATCATCATTTTGGCACTAAAAAGAAACCCTGATGCATCTGTGACATATGTACCACAAAATTATATTCATCTATACTAATAAAAGTATTTAAATAAAAGAAAAGAAAAATGGGTTACTTACAAATAACATTTCATTAATTTGGAATATCTATACATTTAACATCTGAATTTGAAACTTTTAAAAGACTAAATAAAATAAATAAAGTAAGACAGACTTATATAGTTAAAGTGAAATTTATAAAAAGTTTAAAATACTAAAAACATAAAAAATACATTTAGTAGACGTTCTGTTGTTTGTCTTACAATGGTTAAATTGAAGGGAGGAGGTCTTGCAATTGCTTGGCAAAATGTCTACTAAATGTATTTTTTATGTTTTTAGTATTTTAAACTTTTCATAAATTTTATTTTAAAATGTATTCAAATCTCTCTTTCCTTATTTATTTTATTTAGTCTTTTAACATTTCATTATTATAAATCCTTAAAATATATATTTTTTTAAAATTTATATATTAAGAAGATTGATAAAGAAATAAAATGCATTGCAATATAAAGTAGTATTCAGAATATCTTACTGTTTTCAAATGACTTTTTAACTTTTTATCCAGAAACTGTAACCCTTCATTTGACAAATCACCCCAAAACTGCAGTGTTGGCCAAAATTCCACCCATTCAACATTTAGTTCTTTGGCAAGTTTCCTACAATGATAAAATACAAGGACTTAGAATCACTGATATGTAAGGCTGGGCGATATCAGAATTTTAATATCGTAATATATCGCTGACCATATATTGATATTTTCGATATATCAATATATAGTCAGCCACCAGTGTGGAGTCCACAAGCAATTGTATCGGAAATGCCCGATCCTCGAACGAGTCTTTCAATTTCCGATTCTCAACAAACCCTGATGAAGAAATGGGTACATCAGAACAGTAGAATGTTTGTCCATACTCCAGTATGTGCACGACGCCTGCACAAAACAGCAAATACCATGCACATGGTTCATACACTGGAGAACAAATAAAATTCAAGCACTTTTCAAGCACTATTCCAGCACTATTCAAGGACTGTTTAGATACATGCATAAAAATGGCGTAGAATAACACATAAGGAAAATAGCCACCCCATTGATTATCTATTTCAAAGAAATCTTATCAAATCTTTTAATTTTTATAACACATTTTCAAGACATTATTAGAGAATTTTTAAAGAATAATGCGTTTTAACTTATTAAGGTACCATGGGAAGAAATTTCATATATAATAGTAAAAAGTTAAGACAACCAAACTGGATTTTCTTTTCTTTAAGTGCAAAAAATAAATAAATAAATAAATATGTGGTATGGTATCACTACAAGAGCAGAAAACAGGAGTAAACCAGTTAAATTTTAGGAATTCTGAACACTCATCAGGAGTCATATATTAGCATTTCTGAAGTTGTGAACAATATACTTTTTAATAAATATTCTCTGAATTCTCAAATCTTACAGCATTTGCGCTTATCCAATTCGTGCTTTTTCTGCAATCCTTTGACAAATTTTGTGTTTTTTTTTTCGCGATCTTTTGAAGAAATTTGCGTTATTTCCATTATCCTAGGGGTTATTCTGAGTAAAAAAAAACTCTCAAATTTTCTGAAAAGTTACAGCAGAAGGGGAGAAGGGGAAATCCACTCCCGACACTAACTATGCGTTTTTTCAGCGGCCCTTTGATGAAATTTGCCGTTTTGTCACGATCTTTTGACGAAATATGCTGTTTTCTCGCGATTTTTTGACGAAATCTTTGGCTTTTTGCGATTTTTTTGACGAAATTTTCGGGGGGTTTTTTTGCGATTTTTGTGACGAAATTTTCGGTTTTTCGCGATCTTTTGACGAAATTTTCGGGTTTTTTCGCGATCTTTTGATAAAATCTTCGGGGTTTTTTGCAATCTTCCCACGAAATTTGCAGTTTTTCCCGCGATTCTTGGACGAAATTTGTGGTTTTTTTTTTCGTGATCCTTTGACGAAATTTACATTTATTCCGCGATCCTTTGGCGAAATTTGCGTTTTTTCTGAAAACGATTGACAAAATTTTTTTGTAACCATTTGTCTAATTCGCGATTTTTCATGGCCGAATTTTCGGATTGGTGACCATTTTTTTTTTTTAATTTCGGAAATAAATGTCTTAAATTTTCGGAAAATTCAGAACAGAATCACCCCTACGTGATCCTTTGAAGAAATTCGCAATTTTTCACGATCTTTTGTCGAAATTTGCTTTTTTCACGATCTTTTGTCGAAATTTGCGTTTTTTGTACGATCCTTTGATGAAAATATGCGTATTTTCGAGATCTTTTAATGCAATTCACGTGTTTTCTGCGATCATCTGACGAAATTTGCATTTTTTCGAGATCCTTTGTCGAAATTCGGGTTATTGAAGAGTCTTTGACGAAATAAGCGTTTTTCCCGCGACCTTTCGACGAAATTCGCGTTTTTTACGCGATCTTTTGACGAAATTTGCATTTTTTGCACAATACTTTGATGAAAATATGCATATTTTCGAGATCTTTTAATGCAATACGTGTGTTTTCTGCAATCATCTGACGAAATTTGCATTTTTTCGAGATCCTTTGTCAATATTCGGGTTAGAGTCTTTGACGAAATAAGCGTTTTTTCCCGCGACCTTTCGACGAAATTCGCGTTTTTTACGCGACCTTTTGACGAAATTTGCATTTTTTGCACGATCCTTTGATGAAAATATGCATATTTTCGAGATCTTTTAATGCAATACGCGTGTTTTCTGCAATCATCTGACAAAATTTGCGTTTTTTCGAGATCCTTTTTCGAAATTCGGGTTATTGAAGAGTCTTTGACGAAATACGTGTTTTTTTCCGCGACCTTTCGACGAAATTCGCATTTTTTACGCGATCTTTTGACAAAATTCACATTTTTAAAGCGATCCTTTGACGAAATTATGTGAATAATTGTTGAAATTGATATTTTTCGGCAACAATTTGTCAAAGTTCGCGATATTTTCCAGCACTTTTCATTCCTTGAAAATGAATACTTTTTTTCCAGCACTATTTCTATTTTTTCCAAAGCGTACGGACCATGATGCAAGTGTCCATATCAGTGCGGTATTTGCAAAAGTAACCAACTTTTGCACCAATATTCAGTAGATCCAAAATTCTGTAACTCCATAATTTCCGAAACTTTGGAAGCAGGATGAAATACCGTTTGAAACAATATATCGGAAGGATTGAAATCTCGATATCGTTATTGCGGTCTTAAAGAAATATCGATATACGGTACATCGGCCAGCCCTACTGACATGTATATTCACATATTACACCTAACATTATTAGTTACATAGTTTCAAGGTCAATCATAAGAAATACAAATAAAATGCAAAAAGAGTACCTGCCAACTCTTTCTAAACCTTTTTCAGAATCGGAAAGACATATGTCAACAAGCTGCTGTGTCTGTTCTGGTGTAAAGGATAGATTCTCGGTAAATTTTCTCTTTTTCAACAAAGTGTAAAAATTATCAGCCTAAAGTAAGAAAAACATGAAATATTTTAGCTGAAATATGTGATTATATACAGTAGCGATCAAAAGTATTTTGACAAAGATAATAACTGACTTAATTAAAAACAATAATAAAATACAAAAATCAATCATTTATTTTATTTAACCATATTCAATGGTTTACAGAATTTTAGTAAATTAAGTATCATTTGCTAGAAAATAATGTGAAACCCATGAAAAATCAGAAAAATGATAAATCAAAAGTATTTTGACATTAAAGTAAAAAATCGTTTTAACACAATAATTATCAAATATAGTAATGTGTCAGTCAATATTTAGTAGCATATCCTCTGGCCTTTATGACAGCCTTACAATGTGTGGGCATCGTGTTGGCTAACTTTTGTATTCAATCTAAAGGAATTCGGTCCCACTCATTTTTAAGAGCTTCATATAAAGCCTCCCTATTTAAATAATTTTGGTATCTTCCTCTATGATTTAACCCCTCCTACAGATGATCTATGGGGTTCAAATCTGGACTTTGACTTGGCCACTCTAGAACCTTGACTTTTCTGCATTTCATAAAATCACTTATGTACTTGGATTTGTGTTTCAGGTCATTATCTTGCTAAAAGTACCACTCAGCAGTAGGGTGTCCCAAAAAAAAAAAAAACTTTTAAAATTGTAAATTCTCACCCGCTAAAAATGTTCTTCCTGTGAATATAAAACACCTTGAACTGTTTCAGAATTTTAAAAAAATATTTAGAGGTCCCCCAAGGTCATTGGATTTTCATAAAAATGTCCAAAATAATGTGAAATGCAGCATTTTTTTATTAGCTACATTAAAAAGCATTAATGTTCAAATGACATTTTTTTTCATTTATGAAAGCTTCTTATATATTGTTTCAAACAAATTTTGTATAAATTATGTTTTTGCTCTGGTAGCAAGAGATATAACATATTACTGAAATCGAAGAATGTGATTTTCCAGACATTTCTACGTTCTGTATAATTATGCACAAAAAGTGAACTTAGGTAAACAATTTTCTTACAATTGGTAAATAAAACCATCGAAGAAGAATGTTTTAAAGTTACCACATACTTATTCACACATTTTTTATCAACTACATTTCAAAACGATTTTGGCGATTGCTCTTTACAAAATTTCTTTCTGTGTAACCCTATCTCTACGACTTGTAATAAAAACTGTTCTTGCACTTTGTTCTTTGTTGAACAACTAAAGTCATGTATGAATACAACAGTTTGTTCAGCAACATCATTTACACATGGCAAGTTTTTAGCAAATATTGCAACTTTTTTATAGGATAGCGTTTTCGACCACCGAGGAAACAATCTTGAATTTTACCCATTTCAAAGAAACTATTAGAAATACATAAATCATCCAATTGGAGAGAAAGTATTTCTAATAGATGTGAATTAGAACTCCTTTCTTTTTTAGTGTTTTGATTTTTGCTTTACCAGAAAGAAGATTTGAAAACAAGCTAAGTAGTGTTGCAGTTCTCCACTCACATACTATGAATGATGTAACATCGTTTTTAATCTAATTTTGCTTTTGTGTTTGACATCATATTCTTTCAATTTTTGAATCAGTGAAACATCATTAGGCGGAGCATGAATAGCAGATCGGCAAGTAAACCAAGACTGCAAATATACACACACAACAAATCATTTAAATTGTTATATACTTTGAAACTCTTGAGCAGTTAATACCACTGTGCTTTCATTCCCATTAAACAATAACTTCATTTTCAAGGAATAAATCTCTTTGCAATTGCTTTCCAAGGAGTAAATTGCCATCCAGCGAGCTCGGTGAAGAACAGCTGGTTTCCGATTTCTAAATTGAATGTCTAATCCAATCATTAATGATGCAAGATTTAAAATTTCTTTGTAATCATCCCAATGTAATTTTGTAGCAGTTTTTACCTGATTAGAAATAAAAGTTTTTAAACTGTGTAATGCTGTTATGAAGGGCGCTGATTACTTTTTTGGTTCATGGTGGTTGAGCTTAGACCAGTTTTCTCGGAATCTCTTAAATAAAAAGATTTCAGGCCCAGTAGATTGTCCAAAACACACACTAAATGCATCAGAAAGTAGGACCCCAAACATGTGATGCCTACATGCTATCCACAAAAGGTTTCTGCCTATTTTTTGCTCAAGAATTGTACATGCTCCTTTGAATCTTCTACTATTTGTATGGGTTGTATCGAAACGCATGCCAATTACTTAAGATTCCCATTTCCGAGATTTTAAGAGCTCGAAAACAGCATCAGCTGCTTCTTTGCAAGTTCCAGATAATAACTTAGAAACTCCAAGAAGCTTAGTACATTTATCTTGCAAAGGAAAAACTAGTACCGCTAAATGATCAATATTTCCTATGTTTTTTGATGACAAATTGGCTAAGTTTTTCACCTCAATGACAACTGAATCAAACTGTGTTTTTAATTGTTGAACGGTTTCTTGGCGAAGATATTGGCGTTCTCGATGAACACTATTTTTTTTTAAAGCACTATGGATTTTTACAAGCGGGTTAGACGTCATGGTAGAGGAAGAGCGACCTTCTTTGTTTATTACAGATGCTATTATCATTGTGGATCTTTTATCTTGGTCTTAGTTCAATCTAAAACACCAGCAACTCTTGGAGTAATAATGGTTCTGCGATTGCAGAGCTTAGATTTATTTCCTTTGGGCCTTGTACTATCATCTAAATGTATTTTTACTATAACTTCTTCCTCAGAGGTTTCTTCAGAAGATTTATTGGCTTCATCAATATCCAAAACCGAAGACTGATAAATAATCAATGAAACTTTCTTTTAACATCTGCTGGAGCTGCCATCTATTATTAATATTAGAAACATTGTAGTTCATGATATTAATTTAATGAAATCCAGTAGATTAATAAAACATTGAAAAGCATTAGAAGAGTAATGATCAGAAAAATGAAATAGGGTCCTCAGATAGTAATTTTATAAATTTTGATACAAAAATTTAATAAAAATATAACATTAAATGAAATCATTGTTAAACATAATAAAATTCTTCTTAAACAAGTTTTAGGACAAAAAAATTTGTAAGAGAAGTGTGGTAGAATTCTGGAATCCTGCATATTAATTAGAAATTAAATTTTTTCATAAATTCTGTATTTTCTATTAGATTGGGGGGCCCCTAAATCTTTGTGAAATGACTTGATTTTTTTTTTTTTTTTTTTTTTTTGTAATATCATATTATGACAGAAAGAACATTTTTAAAAAGTGAGACTTGGCATTTTCAAACTTTTTATTTTTTTGGCCTCTCCTGGGACACCCTAGTCAGTAGGTATGTTTTGTTTAGCCTAGTGATGGGTGATTTCGATTTTTAAGTCGATTTAATCGATACTATATCCAACTCGATTAAACTATACTATAGCCAACTCGATCCTGTATTCCCGACCTTTATTTCCACTTTCTGATGTCATAAATGAGTTTGAAGTGCTTACACCAGGGCATTTTTTAATTGGCAGATCCATTAACAGTATTACAGAGCCTAATGTTATGAATATTTCTGACAATAGATTAACCCATTGGCAATTAATTACCAAATATGTTGAATGCATTTGGAAACGTTGATCTATTGGCTACCTAAATCACCTGCAGCAGCACGGTAAATGGCAATTTACAAAAGAAAACATTGATTTAGGATCTCTAGTGTTATTAAAAGAAGAAAATCTCCCACCATGTAAGTGGGCTCTTGCCTGAATTATGAAGATAATTCCAGGCAAGGACAACAGGGTTTGTGCAGTCAAAGTCAAAACTGCATGTGGTATATTTTTATGAGGCATTTCCAAAGTATGCCTGTTGCCCATTCAGGACTCTTAATTAATGTTTATGCATCAGTGTATTTCTTATATATATTATTTTAAAGTAATTATCCTGATTGTTTTGTATATTAAGTATTTTGTATTTTAGTATCATTTGTAGTGTTAATTAGTTATCTACTGCATTATGTTTATATTAATTGCTGAAATATTTCATCCCCCGGGCGGCATGTTCCGTTCCGGATGTATAACCAGCTCCCCCTAGCGAGCAGTCTGTAAAAGGTCATTAAGCTGTTGATCGTCAAAGCATCAACATATATATCAAAACATTCCATCCAAAACGATGTGATGGATATTATTTATACTATGCAATCTATTCAAATTAGTCAAGTTTATGTTTGTGTAAGTGTGTTGTGCAGCGTTCATGTGTGAATAAAATCAATTAAAAAGAAATTAAATATTTACAGTCTATTTCAACGACCACCATGTACTAACAAGCTGCCGAGATACGTCCAAAAAAAAGAGCAACTTCTGCTTGCTTAAGTGCATTTACAACGGCTTTCCTAAAATCACTGGAATAGTCTTTGCATTTCGGCATTTAAAAATAATCACAATAAATCAATATAAACACTAATTGAACCAATAGAGCAACAGATGCTTCAACAATTAAATGCAAACTAAATATCAAAATACTTTTGAACTAAGGAGGAGTCATATTTCTTTGGTGTCGTCGAATGTAAACAAACAAGTTGAAACTTGCTACCTTTGAATAACTGCAGTCATATTGTTCTTGATGTTACGGAATATATTTTCTTTTATATTTTTATATTAAAGAAAATAAGATAGAATATAATGGTGTCAAAATACTTTTGAGTGCTACTGTGTATATATATATATTGATGTACATATATTGTATTCAAAGATAATTTTTCCCATGCTTTTGCAACTAAGTTTTTTGGGGGGTTGGGGGAAGGGGGGAGGTAAGAAGGAGGACCGATGACAATTTACTTTTGAAAAATCTCTAATGTGCCATTTAGGAGGACTCCATTATGGTCAACTTAAAAATGGCCTCATTATAAAAAGATCTTTCAAAGATTGACATCTGTAGTGTGATTTAACAGAATTAAATTTTAAAAAATTGAACATTTATAATTTTTTAGCTATTACACAATTTTGCTTTGTCAGTTAGAAAAAACGCAATAGAAATTATCAATGCCATGAAATGTGTGCTTCATATCAAGTAAATAACTTCTTAAAGAATTAAGGGAAGGGGAGGGGAGGGGAATGGGGGGGGGGGGGCAAAAAAAACTTTGAAATTGATTTGAACACAGAAGAAATAACCAGTCAAGTGCGAGTATTACTCGCGAACAGAGGGCTCTATACAATAAATATATGCATTAGCAACTGGGCATTGCTTTACACAAACATATCATTAAAAGTTCTTATATAGACTTTAAAAGCCGATGGTGCATAAAGTATGCCACTCATGTCTTTATGTATGTCCAAACCATCCGTGTCTCTAAGGGTTAATATCTCGGCTAATTACCGTCAATTTTTTTCAAAAATAATTATCCGCAATCCTTTAATACTTCTGCGATGATAGGTACATCCAGCGCTCCCCAATTCTCTTGCTGAATGCCCGCAAATCAAAATGTGTGTGCAACGGAAAAATGCAATTTTCTCAAAAACTATATGACCTAGGGTAATTGCTATAGTTTTTTTTTCAAGGTTTAAATTAACTTCTACTACCCCTAATTTTTTTCATAATTTTAGTTTCAGTAGGTTTGGAAATACAGTGGGGGGGGGGGGGGGGGGGTTACATATTTTTGCATTATATTTTCGACGATATTTCTGAAAATATAATACATAAAATTTAAAGAAATGTATTTTTAAGTTCGGCATTACAAAAGCTTTCACACAATATCCCACACGATATACAAAGATTTTTTTTTCCAAGTAAATTAATCAACCCCTCTACATTTTTAAAAAATATATTTGTGAATGGTTTATAATCTATAAATATGTGGGTCAATAGTCTTTATTACTTCCACTTTCCATGTTCCATAGTTTACGAGTAAAATGGCTGTGACAGACAGACACAGGAGTGATCTTATAATGGTTCCGTTTTTACTTTTTAAGTACGGAACCCTAAAAATTGTTTAAAAATATTCAAATTTAAACGAGAAATTCAAAAACAACCTGTCTCAATTATATTTGTATTTCTGCATATGGATTGTGTATAAACTTTTCTTTAAATGATTGTTACAATTATATTTGTATTTTTGCATATGGATTGTGTCTAGAACACATTAGTTTGGATAATTGAAGTTTCACTGCATATTTTAAGAAGAACAAATATAGAGCCATATAAAATACATACTGCAGGTTCAGACATTGGTCCAGCAAAGGCACAATATACAAGATCTTTTGCTCCATACGACCACTCTGAGGAAGTTGAAGCAAGAAAGACATTACTACGACATGGTTTACCAATAACTGGTTCTTGAATATTATTCTGCAAATCTCTCAGTATTGGAACATAAAATATATCTAGAAAATAACAAAAAAAAAAAAAAATCACTAACTTGGTACATATTTTTATTTGAGCAATATAACTTTTCATAACTAAGTGCTAATGTTATATTAAAAAAATATATATCATCTATACATTCATTAAATACAATTTATTACATAAATATACAGTAGTCACCAAAATTGACGAAAACTTTTTGAAAAGATGTATTTTTGAAGCTTGATGGTTCATAACACCACTTAAGTCATACCATAAAATTGTGTACCAATGGAAAGATAATTTAATTAAGAATGTAATGCAACAAATTTCATGAAGGAATTAGGGATCTGTCTATGTTTTTTTTCCAGGGTCCTATTATTGTGAATTTAATTATTATTTTTGTGAAAAAAGTAAATTCACAAAACATCAGTTAACCCATTTGTATCAGAGCAATTGGCACCTGACGACTATATTTTTCAAATATAATAATCCGAATCTGTGAAGGAACTTCCACACTTCATATTTTAGGAAATATAAGACATGCACATGGATATGAAACAACAAAAGATTAAAATGAACGGTGTTGCAAACTCACAAAAAACTTGAATTACCACACAGATGGCAGACACATGAAGCAAACA
Organism: Maratus speciosus; assembly: GCA_963932465.1. Classification (NCBI taxonomy): domain Eukaryota; kingdom Metazoa; phylum Arthropoda; class Arachnida; order Araneae; family Salticidae; genus Maratus; species Maratus speciosus. The sequence continues at coordinate 132,820,158 of OZ010798.1, read as the reverse complement.
CAGCAAAATAAAAGCAAGTGTTGCCAAATAAGAAAATAAAAGAAATCACCAAAAATACAATCACAATGCCTACTATTGCTATGATGTCATTTATCTGCCAATCGGCATTGATTCCAAATTAAGATAGCAGGGAGAATGAGAGGAAAACCAGCTAAGCGATAAATGAAAGAGGACTTAGTTTATGTTCAGATGAACGGTAAAATGAACAAAAAAGCTAGATTTTTGCAGAACGTTACACTTAACATGCGGGTCCATTTTTCTAAAAAAAATTTTTGTGAAGAGTTCATTAACGGATTCCATTTTACCCCTAGACAGACCCTTGGGAATGTTTATTAGAACAGTAGTTATAAAGAAGAAAAGATAAATGCATTAAAAAAATGAGCTGTACAAAAGTGATCACTGTGTCAGTCATAACTTAGATTAGGTTAACCTTTACACGTAATTACGACCTCACAACAATTACTTCTAATGGAGTGAACCGTCTTTTAGTTCTGAAGATGTTGTAATGTGATACCAAGATTGAATTATTGCTTTTATTAACTGAATTTTATCACTAGGCTTCTACTGTGCAACAAGTTTCTCTATTCGCTTCCATAGATTTTAAATTGGATTAAGGTCTGGGCTATTCTTGGGCATTCCAACACTGGAATATTATTATCTTGAAACCACTTTTTGCATACTTTAGCAACATCATGACATAGAGCTGAATCCTGTTGAGATATGAGTTTTTCATTATCTTGGAATAATGTGCAGAAAACTTCAGTTGAAATTGAAGTATAGTGAATGATCAACGTATTTTTTATCATTCATATTCCCGTTAATCACACAAATTCTGCCTCCACCTTTTGATGTCATACAATCTCATATCATAACAATGACTGGATGCTGCACAGTGTGTAAAAAATTAGGATGCAAAAGTTCTCTGATACTTCTCTTTATGTATTTTACATCCTTGATAACTTCCTAGATATCGATTGCTTTGCATCAGAAATGCATCTTGCAACTTTATCACATTCACATTTTTAAAAAGGATGAAGGAGGGGGGTCATATTATTTAGGTTTTCTCGGGAACTTTTGGTCAGAATTAAAAGTTAAATGTACTTAATGTCAATAATTAAATTGCTAATCACTATAAAAGGAACTACAGTAAACTCCCGATTATCCGCGAGTCTAATTTTTTTTTTTTTCTTTTTTTTATCTTTGAGAAGAAACTTATTTCTGCAATGTAGGATGAGTTTTCGATCCTTTTTACTAAATATGATTTCCATTTGAAAACGTGGAACAATCATGTGCACAAAGCAGGTGCAGCTAATCTTGAGGGTGTCGCAAGGCCACACAACCTGTTGATAAACAATGTACGGGTACTGAAAGTCACCCCCGCCCCCCTGTTATGATTTTGTTTCTCCCGTTTTTCATAAAGCACACCAGTTTGCTTGTTTTAGCTGAGCTGTGAACACGTGTCTTACAGAAGTTCGCGTTTGTATTTTAAATTTTATAGTTTTGCATTTTCAATACGTATTTGAAAAATGTCACAAAAAAGAAAAAGAGTTGTGTTAACGATTCAAGATAAATTAGAAGCTGATTAAAAAAATTGAAAATGGTGCTACAAGAAAACAAATAAGCTTGCAATATGGAATTGGAGAATGCACAGTTAGGGACATTTTAAAACAGAAAGATAAATTGCTGCAATCCTCAGCCTCATCAGACAACTTTTCATCGATGAAAAAAAGAAAAAGTATGAAAAGCAGCACTTTTGAAGAACTGGATGCAGCACTTTTACGTTGGGTAAGACAATTAAGAAGTGAGGGAACACCTGCTTCAGGACCTACTGTTGCTGCAAAAGCAAAACAATTTTTTGAAATGATGGGATTAGAGGGATCATTTGATGCATCGTCAGGATGGCTGACAAGATTCAAACAACGCCACGGGATAAGAGAAATAGGTCTTTGCAGCGAGAAATTAAGTTGCGACGAACAAGCTGCAGAAAATTTCAAAGAAGATTTTGTACAATTTCTTCAATCAGAAGGAATTTCTTTCGAACAAGTATACAACACCGATGAGTCAGGACTGTTCTGGAAATGTTTGCCTACACGAACTCTGGCATTTCAAAGCGAAAATCAAGCTCCAGGACATAAGTGCAGTAAAGAGCGTCTAACAATAATGACTTGCAGTAATGCTACAGGATCCCATAAACTAAAGTTAGTAGTGATTGGAAAATCAAAAAAACCGAGATCTTTTAAGGGAACAAGAGCTGAGAACCTCCCAGTACATTATTTCAACACAAAGAAAGCTTGGATGTATAAAACAGTATTTATAAAATGGTTTGAAGAAATGTTTATTCCCGAAGTTAGGAAACATCTGGCGTCTCAAAATTTACCTCAGAAAGCTGTGTTACTAATTGACAACGCCCCATCTCACCCTGGAGAACTACAATTGAAATCAGAAGATGGAAAAAATATTTTTGCAAAATTTTTGCCTCCCAATGTTACAGCTCTTATCCAGCCTATGGACCAGGGCGTAATCGCTTCAATTAAGAAAAAATACAGAACGAAATTACTGAAAAAAAGAATTGAAGAGGCAGATGATCTTAAAAGCTTTTTCAAAGATTACACGATTCTTGATAGCATTTATGATGTAAACAGTGCTTGGGAGTCGGTACAAAAATCCACATTAATAAAATCCTGGGGGAAGATTTTGCCAAGTATAGAAAAATCTCTAGTAGAATCAGAAAAGGAAGAGGAAGAAGTTTCCGTTCATAATTTAGCGAATTTAGCAAAATCTGTTGCTGGTGGAGAAAATGTCGATGAAGATAATATCATTGAGTGGATTAATTATGATGGTGACGATCCAGGCTTTGAACATGCAACTGATGACCAAATTATTGAAGAAGCGTTAGGTATGAATTTGGAAGAGAGTGACGAAGAAGATGATAAGATACAAAAGAAAATGAGCCACGACGCAGATTTAGCTCATGCTGAAGGACTTATCCAATATCTAGAGGAAGAGGATGACGCGTCACTTTGTGATAAAATAGTACTTAAAAAACTTCAATCGCAAATAAAGAAGAAGTGTTTCAGTACAAAAAAACAGACACTTTTGACGGATTTTCTAAAGAAATAAACCTACAAGTTTGTAAGTAATGAATAATTTTATTATTCCTGAAGTAATAAGTATCTTTATGTTACCCATTGTGCATAGAAACTGTAAAATGTATGCTTGTGTTACTTATTATGTGTATAAATTGTTCAAGTACATATTTGTGTTGATTTGTTCCCTTTTTTCAAAATTTTGTGGATTATCCGCGAAATCAATTATTCGCGATAGTCGCGCCACCCAATTCTGCGGATAATCAAGAGTTTACTGTACTTAGTTCGTTTGGACAGATTTCCGTATCAAAAACACAAAACCATACAAATTCAAGGATGTAAACTGCCAATGGCAGTGGGGGCTCCCAACATTAGGTTCATTTAGAAAGATTTCCGTTTAAAAATATAAAAACAATACAGACTGGAACATGCATAGCCTGCTCTGTATACACTGCTGAGGGCAGTGGGGGCCTCAACTCCAGATTCAGTAGGATAGATTTTCATTAAAAAATATAAAATCATACAAATTCAAGGGTGTATGTTACCAAAGTCAGTAAGGTCCCTAACATCAAGTTCATTTGGAAAAATTTTTGTTAATATAAAGTCATTCAACACTGATTTCAGGTGTAGTGAAAGTTATTATCATGGCTTCGGGCAATGTTAGTGGGTCAGCTAGTGTTTTATATACTCTAAATGATTATGTTTTTTAAAGTACTCTAAATTCAGTTAACTCTCTTCATATTAAACATAAAGTACACGAGGTACTAACAAACTGAAAAATGCCTAAAAAACAATAATATCATGAAATAAATAATATTATGCACAAAAATAAAGAGTAAAGGGCAGTAGGAGCAAATTGTTCATAAGCAGAATTTGAAAACAAAATGAATTTACCTTCAAACATCAAGTTCATCTTTTCTTTTAATTCAGGATGATGAGATGTACGATCACAAATCATTTCTCGTGGTGTCAGACCATACTTATTTTTTTTGTGAATATCACACTCGTGGTAAGACAGCAGAATTGATAAAATTTCATCAGCTCCAAATTTACAAGCAAAATGTAGAGGTGTTTCAGAGAGCTAGAAAATAATAATGATGCAAGATATAGTTTCAATATAATGATAATAAAATAACTGAAGATGAAAAATACATAGAAGTAGATCTTTTTTCTGCAGATATGCAAGTAAAAAATACACACTACTATATTTTTTAGAATTACCCTTATTTGATCAACTATTATCTGCTATTAATCTCTTGATTAAGAGTGGTGCTAATTAATTGCTCTTGAAACTATAGTAGTATGTATTTTACTCACTATCTACAGAAAAAAAAATGTATGTACAATTTTAATATAGTATTGTACAGTTTAATATAGTTTCATTTAATTATTTTTAAAAAATCTTACATATTTTAAATTGGAATAATTTTTTATCATTATATTTAAAAATAATAATAATAATAGACATGGAACAGAACTTCAAAAACTTTTCCTGGAATTTAAAAACTACATTGTGATTAAAATAAAATAAAATAAATAAAACTGTAGCCAGAAGATATATTACACTTTAAGCATTGATTCCCAAAATTTTGATTCATGGCACTCTTTGTGCATCGGAATTTTTCTGCAGTATCTATGTCAGACCACAGATCAACCTAATAACTACAGTGTCATTAAATCCATTAAGTAAAAACTAATACAGGTTATGCTCAATTAGTGCAGTTAACTTAGATATTACTGTACTAATCAAAACATACATTCGTTGAAAAAAAAAAAAAAAAACTGTAATAGATCCACAGTCAACGTTTAATTCTCCCCAATAAAGACCTTTATCCAAATGTTGTGCGATTTGGTCACATTTTTGTTTTATTTTCATAACAAATTAGCACTTTCGATTGCCAATAACTGAATTTACCATTCTGTGCTTTGTGCACTAATCGAAATCCCTCCCATTTAATCAAGGGAGTATCCGGAAAAAAAAAAAAAAAAAAATTATATATATATATATATATATATATATATAGATAGATAGATAGATAGATAGATATAGTGGTTAATTAATCTATATATAAATATATATAGATAGATAGATTAATTAACCAAGAGATAGCTGTATTTTTAATTCACAAGTAATTTATTGACATATTTTAACTCTTTATGTCCCAAAGTATGAATTCGTGAAAATTTCATCTTCTGAAGTATTTTCTGTGAGTTTTTGAAACTACATTAGAAGCTTTACATAATTATTTGATAAATTTTAGGAGAACTTTCCCAATTAAAATTAATTAAATTTGAATTTATAGGGATTGTGCCCAATACTTATAACTCCATCAAATCTTTTTTTTTTCTTTATGTATTTTGTAGAATTAGGAAATGTACAAATATAATATTCTTACAATAGAAATATTTCCAAACTCTCCCTCCCCCCACTCCCCTATAACTCATTCTAAACCGTATTACTACTACTCAATGTATTACAAGTTATTTTAATGGTACTTTAAAGTGCAGTCAGGGCATACAGAGTTAATAAATAAAACTTAAATGAAGCTTGAAGCAGAACAGACGAAGCTGTTAATCAATGCACATCTTCTCAAATTGGAGAATGACATTTAGCAAATCCACTGAAATATTGTAGATGTGACAGATCAAAATTTAGTGGAAAATTAATTTTTTCATTCTAATCAGGTTGAAAGGGATATAAAGATTATCAGTAAAAAATAATGTGACAAATAAAAATACATAGTGGAAATTCCTGCGGCAAAATTAAAAAGATCTTAGTGCCATATTTACATTGCATTAATCAGGAAAAATATGAAATACAGTGAATGAATAATATATATATATATATATATATATATATTGTATACTGGCCTGCAGTTCTCAAAAGACTGCCTAAAAAATTCACTCATCCCATCAGAAAATCCTTTTCTGAATGGCACATAGTAGAAGTCTTTGAGCAACCCTGTATAGATTTGTATCTATTCACTACATGCACGGAAATATACTTCAGTTGAAAATTCCCCTTCAGGAATTCCCTCTTACAAGGAGAAGAGTACGTGAATTCTTTTGTGCAGCCCTGTATAGGAGGTATAGAATTGATACACGACGAGTAACATACAAAAAATCTCTGCCGGCTCGGGCCTACAGGCGGAGGTAGATTTCGAAGTCAAGCACTAAATTTACCAAAAAAACTTAAATAAAGATTAGATATAAACCCAGTTCCTTCATTAAGAATGAGCTCTAGGGAGCTAAACATTTTGTGAAAATTCTAATATACACGAATACACACACGCATGTATATGGGATAGCTTTAAAAATGGCTAAAACAAATTCAGAGAACCTAAAAGTGTTAAAATATGTTAATATTTCCATAGTCGGGTTTTTATCATGTTTTAATACGTTTCTTCAAACTTATAAACTTCAAACTTTCTTCAAACTAAATTTTCATCCCTGTTTCACAACATCCCTAGTAGTTGTTACAGCACACAGATTAGGAAACGCTGTTTTAAAGAACACATATGACTGCCATTTTGGCACAATATTTAAGTCCTATTTCTCATAGTTGCAATAAATTACTGTACTACTAAATCACAGGTGAAATGATATAATTTAATGATATAAATCAAGCATGAATTTACATAACAGGCAGAGTTACATAACCAGCAGAATAGTGATGAGTGTATGATGTGCATTTATTTTATCCTTTGACTGACTTAGTCTCGTTCACTCACACACACAAAAGACAACAGCAATATCAATCTACACCAGCTGGGGCTAGAAGCATCAGTTGCAGTACCCTTCCATTTAAAAAAAAAAAAAAAAACTATATTACACTTTCAAAAACTGTTGTTGACTTAGTACATTATATACAAACATAAATATCTTCCACTAATTCTGCAAAAACTGAAATTATGATTAAAGGGGTCACACATAGAAGAGCCGCTTTTTTGCAATACAGCTAAAGAAAAGGTTTCTGAAATTAAAAATAAAGAAATAATTTCCTATTCATTTAATGCTACAGTTTTAACGGAAGAACTCGTAGCCTTAACAGCCGTGCTTGCATACAACACAGGAAAAATAAAAAGTGACTTTTCCAAATGAAAAGTATTAATGAACATACTCTATATACTACAATTTCTTTCTACAAAAAACAGTTTTCAATAGTTCTTCCGAGCAGAATTACATGTAAACTGTTCAAACTTGTATTTAGTGTAGATGTTAACTGCAGTAAAATAACAAACTATATATACCTTTATTTTTCACAAAATGAAGAATAGTTTTCAAGTTTTAGCAAAATTTTACAGGATTTTCTTACTTTTCATTTTGTGGATATCAAAGCAGCATCATAAAAAAAAAAAAAATTCATTTTTCTTTAAGCAATGCAATATCTGGAAAGGTTTTCAAGATTTTTGTTCTTGAATCCTAAATGTCAGTTAACACGTTGAATGCGAAGTCTATTTTGTCTGTCTGTCCGTTTGGGCCACGAAATAAGATTCCCGTTACACAATCTATAAGTGTCAGTCACCGATGACTGACACAGCCAAAACAGAAAGTTCAGTGTCAGTCACCCATGACTGACATGGCACTCAACGTGTTAAAAGAAAGAAAAAGAAAAAAGAAAAGAAAAATCTTTCCTGCAATTCAATTTTTTTTTGTGATGAAGGAACATAAATTTAATTTCAAAATAATAAATTTAATTTCAAAATAATAAATTTAATTTCTAATATTTTTTAAATCATTTTAAAATTTATATAGATATAGATTAAATTGAAACATGATTAATTGACTTTGAAAACTTGATTGATAAGACAATCAGAAAGATTTTTAAAAAATGCATTGAAAGTAGCACAAAAAAGACCAGAAGCCTTATTAAATTGTTGTGATTCAGACTAGCCAAGTTTTGTCAATCTAGATGGTCATTCCAGCGGCCCTGCCACCTTTGGAAACGTATAACCAGAGCTAGCTCCCAAAGTGCATTTTACATGCAAACAGAAAATTAATAAATAAAATACTTTATTCTAAATTACATGAAAACTAGAAGGTAGCCCATCAGAATGACAACGCTATAATTATTGTTCCATAGTATATTTTTATTATTATTCCTTAAAATTGTATGAATGAATATTTTCACGAAAGTTCTTGTAATCAGGATTACTCATATCCATAGGCAAGTTCAACAAAAAATTAGGGAATGACAAAATATTTCCATTAGCATTTATAGGCTTCTCCAGTTTAACTCTTCCTTTATGGTAGCAACTTGTAAATTTTCCGCCAGGTAGGCATTCAGCTGTGAAAATTTTGAACAACAGAACTGTCAAATAATATTCATTGATTCGCAATCATGTTCATCAACTTCAACATTTACACAGCTTTGAAGCTCTCGAGAATGGTGGGCTTCTGTATCTCTTTCTCATTGTACTCGTTGATTTGAGGCATTTGCCACCTGAATTCTATCCCGCGACCCCTAGCTTTGCCTCGCTAGCTATCTTGCTGCCGCTCATAATTCCTTCGCTGTCTTCTTGCAATGAGACTTTCGTCTTCGATCAATGAATTTAAAAAAAAAATCTATAACCTTCAATTTCTTATAAATAATAATTTAAAAAAAAACTAAGACCTAATAAATTTGTTAGCTAATAGTAAAAAAGAACACACGTTATAAGTTTGAAAAATCAAATCTAAACAGTAAACATTCACTCGTGATGCTATTTGAAAGAATATATTTTTTAGGAATAACAATGGAGTCATTCACAGCTGTGAACTAAAAATTAAAACAGCCCAAATATAAAAATTCTACCAATATTGCATTTAATACACATCTTTGCTTCCCTTAAATTGACATTTTTAAAGAAAGTTTTAATCTATGGGGTTTGTTCAGATCTCTATATTGTCAATGAGCTCCATGGTCTATATTTTAATTGGAAACATTCATAATTAAACATTGTTTATAAAATCGGGAAGCAGTAAAATGTTTTTCGTTTTGTATGTTTTATATTGTCATTGAGCAAAATTATTGCATTCACGGCCTATATTTTAATGAATCTCAAAGGAAAAAATTGTATTTTGTTTACTATCGCTGATGGCTGGATGATACGATTTTCAACGCAAGATATATCGAAAAACATGCTTATTTTGATGTAGGCTCATCACTCAAGTTGTTTTTTTGTTTTTTTTTACAATCTTTCTAAAAAGGTTAATCTTATACAGCTTTATTGAAAAAATTAAATCTCTGAAAATTAAAATAAAATGGCTGATTTTAACGAAAGATTATCCGGATCCAGATGTGTTCACTCCGGAAGTGTTATACACTTAGTGCTATTATATTAATGTAATGTAAGTTCTATTATATTAATGTAATAACCAATATAAGTATTTTTAAAAAAGCATGTAAATAAAGATTTCATGTCATAAATAAAATAAACTTTATTCACAAGATCACAAGCAGTGGTATAGTCATAAAAAAGCAAAGGGTATATGCTCAAGGCTGAGGGTATACCCTACAATGTATATACTATTTTTTGAGAAACAGAGGATATATGCTCAAGGCTGAGGGTATACCCTACAATGTATATACTATTTTTTTGAGAAACAGAGGATATATGGTGTTCCTTAAAAAAATCCAGAAGGCATACGGCATATACCACTATATACCCTCCATTACATCCCTGTTCACAAGCCACCTGACAAATTTTCTGTGAAAGACTTTTAAACTTTCTCTACTAAATAAAATAACAAAAAGAAGTGGAATACTTTTATACAAACATACAGACAAATTCGAACAATTGTGTAATGTGCTTACATAAATGTAAAATAACAATGTATATCTGTCTAGATTTGTTAATATTTAAAAGATTTCACAATTTGATGCCTGTTGTGCACCATATCAGATTTATTTCTCATAACAACATAACACCTTATCTAGAGGATTTGTAAAATTTTAATTTTACCTCAACTATTGAAATCAATTAATCCACTGGAGTTGCAAGGTCTAACACCTGGACATATGAAAATTGATTGATGCCAGAGTAAAATAAATAAAATAAAAATAAACTAGGCTGAATTTAGTATTTGTAACTGAAGTGAAACAGGTTAACTTGTGTATATCAAATTCAGAGAACTTATTGTACCAGTAGCTCATACAAGAATTCAAAAGAAAAAAAGTTGTAAGCGATTTTCCTTAAAGCTGTTTTCAAATCCAAAGAGGCTAATTTCTGACACATTTTTAAATCAGTAAATCATTCGGAAATGCATGAAATTGGCATGTGTTGTTATTCAGAAACTATGTGATCAAAAGACATTTTTCATTTTTGGTAAACACAAAAGATCTTTCAGAAAATACTGTCAAAGTTAGCATTTTGAACCGAAGTTCTGACATGACACTACGAGAAAGGAGAAAACTAGTCGTCACAAACCACAATTGCTTATAACTTGATAAGTAATTTATTTATCAAAAAATAGAAAACTCATTTCAATTCCAAATCACTTCAATAGTCAGACCTGCTAATTTTATGGCTTTATGTTTAAAAATGAGTCAGAAAATGTGTCAGAAAGTTTCACGTTGTTGAGCTGGGGATTTGAGAACCGCCTTAAGTAAAATACATCAAAGAATGGATTTGAGAGGATGAACACATTTAATACATCAACAATGGAGGCGGCTTCGAGCTTATTTGTCTACTATGACTGAAACCTATGTACACCATGACAATGCATAGCTTGATTATGGAAAATTATTGCGCATAGGGTTTGCATTAAAATTTTGACGTTTAATTACTCAGGCCACAGACTGAATTTCAAAAATCGAGCCATGTTATTCTCTCTCTCTTATTAAGATCTATGTTTGTGGTAATTTGTATTGTAATTGATCAAACCATTGCTGAGAAACTGTGATCATTTCAATGCAAGACTGGAAAACATACATAGGAATCTTCGCTTACTTTCAGCTCGCAGCTTTACATTAATCAAAAAATAAAATAGAATATTTATGAAATTTTAAGCATGGCTATGTTATGAATGTTTGCATCATAATTCTGGCATTCTATGAAATAGCTGATACAAATTTTTGGTACTTTTCCGTTATAACAACACCATGTTAATATGTATGCTAATGTGCCATTTATTTCAAGCCTGGCCATGCAAAGGATTTTTATTGCAAACTGTGCCAAACATTGTGATTTTTTATTTAATGAATGTGAATCATTCTATTATCATTATTATTGAAACATAACCTTTCAAAACATATTAATTTAAATAGAAAATATTTTTTATTAAATTATAACTTACATTTATTACTGACACTGACATAGATTTTACCATTTGGCAATTACCTGCTGATGAGGAAGCTGCAATAAAATTGTTTCAGGGCTTTGGAATCTATACTAATAAAAGAAAGTTTCGCTCTGTGTGTGTGCAACGGCTAGCAAAATTTACAGCATGTACGAGGCTGAAAATTTTTGTGAGGCTGACACTCAGAATTATAAAATTTCTAATATCTAGTTGAGTTACAAATTAAGCATCGCAACTCACTCTCATCAAAAAGTCATTTGGTTGATTGACAGTCACGGAAACCACTTGCACATGTACTCAAACCCATTTACGCACCAACAGCTAATGAAGAAACCTTTTTTATGACTTTATTTCCTGTTTTTGATTGTTTTGTTTTAATCCAAATCAACCAAACCATTCAGTACAGTTAAAATTGAAAGACATATTCCAAAAGATCATCATACTCTTACGTCTCAAATGCCGCAATCAATTTGAAAAATTGCTGCAGTTAACTCTTTGAAAAAAATTTTAAAAAAGAGTCATTTTTCCAAAAAACGTTTTCCCCCTTATTGCAACTCCCCTCCAGGGTGCAATTTTAGAGGTACCGACAAACCAAAAATATGTTCTTCTTCTAATCTATGGTGCAATCGGTTTTAGAAAATATGAATTTTAACCCTTTCAAATACATCAGCAAACGGACATCACTTCGTGCCTCACGGAGATGATATTTTTTCAACACTAAAAGTAACTAAACGTCTGTATTTAAGCACAATCTTTTTAGAGCATCTAAATAGAACAGATTTATATCACCTACAAAAATTTTGAAACATTTGGACAGGTAGAAATATTTTTTACAAAATAAAATGTGTGAAAATTTTGATGAAATCACCAAAGACCTGAGTTTTTTGTCGTAGTTTTGCTCGCTTTCGGTACACATAAGACTCCAAAAATCAAATTATGCAGAAAATAAAATACCAAATGACATATACTTTAAAATTCAATATTTTTTTGGTGATTTTTTTCATTTAAAAATGTAAATTCTGACAAAATGAAGTTAAAAATATAAAATAATGCATATCTGAGGTTCATTTAAGGGTCATTCATCACAGGCCCAGGCTAGTTGTATATTTAAAAAAAAATAAGAACCATCAATGACTTCATTCAAAAAATGGAATGTTTTTTGCAATGCTAAGAGACAATTACAATTTCATGCATGCAGTTTAAATTTGGTTTTATTTTATTATTTCATTGTATAATATTTATTTGTTCTTTTATTTTTAGTACATATTTGTATTGATTTAATAAAATAGTTTGTGAATGTCTGTAATTTTCAAATATTACATTTTTAAATTGTCATTTTCATACCAACGACGTTATTTTTGTTTTTCATATGTTTCATTTCACATGAATTTCAGTTTGCACCAACTGCTACGCTTAAAAACAATGGCATGGTATAATGGACAAGTACTAAATTTTTTTAATAATTAAAATTTGAATACATAAAAACTTACAGATTTGTCAGGTGTATTCAGGTATAAATCCACTAAACGGGAGATGCGGTTTTCAATTGTTTGTGGAGTTTCTTGAGGATAGAGTAAAGACATGAACTGGCAATCTTGAATAGTGTTTAGAACAGTCGAACACATGGCTGATTGCTTAAACCTTGCAGCAACATGCAAAGCATTATAACGAGTTCCTTCCTGCAAAAGGAAAAAAATTACATTAAAAAAAAAAAATAACGAAAAATAAATAAAAAAATTTTATAATATCTGTTTTACACACACACAAAAAAAAAAAAAAAAAAAAAAAGCAAGATACTTTTTTTTTCTTTTTAGAACACTGAACTGATAATTTAAAAATTCCTTGAATTTCATCATATTGAAATCACAATTTTTTTTCCCCCCAAGATTTAAATTAGCATTTTCAGAAAAAATTAAGTACAATATTTTATCAATACTTACAAAAACAAAATACATAATTTTTAAGTTTTTACCCATTTGAAAAAAACAAATGAAAAAATTAAGTACAATATTTTAATAATACTTACAACAACAAAATACATAATTATTAAGTTTTTACCCATTTGAAAAAACAAAAGAAAAAATTAAGTACAATATTTTAATAATACTTACAAAAACAAAATACATAATTATTAAGTTTTTACCCATTTGAAAAAACAAATAACATCATTGCAAAGTGTTCTTGAAATATTACAATTACGATGATAAGTAACTAAAAATTTTATGTATTTTATTCAGGGCTACAGAGTCGATGGGAAAAATGGCCGACTCCAACTCCGGAAAGTTTTATGACTTCGACTTGGCTCCAGGCTGTCTAATATACTAGTGTTTCCTGGTTAATGAACGCAAGAAAAAAAAAGAGAAAATTTCACTATTTCGGCATTAATTCTGTTCTTATGGGCTTTGAAAGAAATAAGGAAAAAATTGTATTTTCCTATTAATTAATTTTACAAAAGATTCTGTTAACTGACATTCTTTATAATTATTACTATTTTTAGAAAACAAATTGCGTCCGAGACGTCCTGGAATAATAAGGTCTAGTTATGCCTCGGCCCGAGTCTGCTGAAAAAATTAAATTCAGTCTCAGACAATCTAACTGTTTGATGCCAATCTCTAAGTTGGACATATTATGCTTCTGCATTGATGTTGTCAAACTAGCATCAGCTCATTTGTACTTATTCTCACCCCTATCATGTAAATTGAAAAATGTTCCTGTTTTATCGGCATAGTTTGATTCTTTCAGATTTGTTATACTGGGCCGGGCAGCCTGCTTAATTTTTTAATCAGTCTGGTCTGGCTCATTAACAAAAATTGTTTTTATTTTGCTGACCCAGCCCATTTGAAAGACTGCCTTCATTTTACGGGCCTTGTGCCCTTGCAGACCTCTCTACCTTGGGTTCCACAAACCCCAAAAATCTGAGGGAAAGTACTTACATACTAGGGATGGGCATTATTTAACGTATTAGGATAAAAAAACACTGTTACTATGCTGGAACCTAATATTCCATTAATATGTTACCGAAAAGTCCCTGTTAATTAAATAACATATGGTTTTAAATGGATTCATTTGCCTTAATCAAGGATTCAATTTCGTGCCTCTAAAATAGAACATTCACTAAAAACGTCCTCAATCGTTTCTTTTGAGACGTGCGCCCTTAACTTGGCCCTATCTTCACTCTCTAATTATTGGCAACTCTGTTAGGTGTGTGGTGCTAAAAAATTATTTTACATTTCATCAACCCCTAATGCATGAATAACTAACAACTTGCAGCACTAATTAAACGCTTTTTCGGCTTGGTGCCTGATGCTAGGTCCCCACCATCACATACTTTCTCCGATTCTGATTGTGCAAAGTAGAGCCTAAACGAAACACTGAAATAAATAGTAGATCAGAAAAACATCTGAAAATTGGTAAGATAAAAGCTCATGCTTGACATGTTTTGTACTCAAGAATCGTATATATATATATATATATATACATTAATTGTTTTCATTTAGCGTTTACTTAACAAAAAGCCAAGTTTGACTTTCCAAAACCCATTAACGTTTTGTCAAACGTTTGATCTGACCAGTTTTTTTCCAACTAAAAATACATTTTTGTGCTTTTTTTTTTTCTTGTTTTGCTTCTAATTTTCAACGAGTAAATTAAAAAATTTATATACCTATGAATTATATTGCCAAACATATAGCTCAGTTACACATTAGAAATTAGGAATAGGAATTACAATGAATTTCTTACATGAAGTTGCAAAGATTCGGGGATTTTTTTTTTTTTTTTTTTTTAAAGATAGCACAACAACACCCCTGTTCAATATTCCAAACTAAAATTGAACAATTATACATAATTTAATAGCATCGATTTCTAACCCCTCCCCCCCCCTTCCCCCCAAAAAGCAGCAAAACTCGAGTTTAAAATCATTAAATTTATAAAAAGTACTTTTTTGCAACGTTTAAGCAAAATGCATTTATTTATAAATTTATGTCTTAAAAATTTCAATTCTCGATTTTGGATAGAAATCTTTTTCAAAAATAATGAAACATCATTTGACCACATCCAAATAAAATGCAGGAATTTATAATTCTTAATTCATTAGCGCATTTAAAACGTGTACATTTTAACTAAGATTGATTTCAATTGAAAACCAACCGCAGATAATTCCTTAATTCATTGGGATACGTTTTCATTACGCCATCAGTATATCTAGTTCTTAACATATAAAATGTTCTTTTTATCATTTGGTAAGCATTTGAATAAACAGAGATAATAGAACCTGTTAAAATTTTCTGCGGTCAGTATAACATTTGCTTATTTTGAAACTTTTCTTACGAAAGTGTTTTAAATTGAAAAATTACGCTGAGCAATAAATTTATCTAGCAGGATAATTTTGTCTTATTTACTCTTCATGTTTTTTGGGCTGAATGAAAGAGCGTTTTGCACATCGAGTAATTATTATGAGGAATAGGAAATCATTTGATCTGTGGTGATATTTTGAATGAGAAATATTTATGGACAGTTTCTTTGAATATTTAAAAGGGAAGGGTTATTACTACGTACTCATGGAGGTTTTCTTGGGAGGGGGATTCTCGCACTATAAATTTCGCTTTTTGGCCAAGTGTTTTCCATATTTTTGTGTTATCATTTCGTTTAATGGGAGGCGGAAAGCATTTAACTTCGCTGATTTTATTTAGCCGAAAAAAAAGAAAGAAAATAACCTCCTATAATTTGTGAGAAAACTTAATTTTAGTACAGTTGTTATTAATTTGAAAAACATATTTGTACGAACGAAATTTGTTTGGATTAATTTGATTAAAAGTACATAAATAATATTTTTTGTTCTTGTGAAATTAGCTTTGAATATGTGTTGATAGATATGGCTGCTATGAAATCGGGGATTGAATTTCTCTTTTTGAGTATTTTCCACCATAGTTGAAAAGTGTTTATGAATTCGGTTTGTTTGTCCACCTGTCAGTCCTCGCTCTAACTCGTGTAAATATTGTCTGATTGCCATGAAATGGATATATGTTATTCTTGGGCTTTAGTATGGCATGTTCTGTATTGAAAAGGAAGTGTGTAGCATTTTTGGTTCATTTACAGGGCCACTCAAAAGAATTCCATTACATTATGATATATTGGGAAAAATTGTTCGCTGTGTATTTTAATGATATTACAATATTTAAAATGTATTGAAACTGATATACATCACTGAGGTGTACTACAAGGTTCTTATTATAGAATATGGTGTGCATAGAACTTATCATTTATAAACAAACAAAAGTATATGATATAGAAGAAAATGAGCAATAATTGGACTATTGAAGTCTACGCACAATAATTGTTGGAAGTGCGTTTTCATTTGTCGTATGCTTTTTTAAATGTAACTATTTTTTTAAATATTACTTGGTGTTTAATAAAATCTAGATTATAATAAATTCTAGATCATATACAAGGTCGAACAAAAGTTCTCAACAACATTGTTAAAATTGCTGAGCGGAAATTTTAAAGTGTATTATGCGTTTAACTGAACTAACTTTTTGAGTATTATGTAGTATGCTGTAGATCATATACAGGGCTGCAAAAAAATCGTATGTTTTAACTACTATTTATGGTAATAGCGAAAATCGTGTTTTCAAATGCATTCTGCATTTTCCAAATTGTTTATTAAGATGTCATCTTCCATCTTTGTAAATTGTGAAGTTTTGTTATAGTATTCTGAATGTGTTGGAAAGTGTTTCATAATCTATGCTGTATGCAATTTTTTTTTTAAAATCTCATTGTTAAAACTGTGTTTAATATTATACAGCACATATCTTTTATCGTTAACCATTAACTAATTTCTAAGCCGTTAGTTTTAGAGGTATAGCCAGTTGCAAAAATGTTTCAAATTTTGTTTCGCATCACATAAAAATCGATTTACATTACAATAATTACTTTTTAAATAGATAAGAAATTACAAATTTTATACAATGCCTGGATCCTATAAGTTTTATTTAGAAGAAGTTTTGCCGTGTTCTAACAAGTAAAATAGCAAAAATTTATTCTTGTATGGTCAAAACTCACCAAGTTATGATACTTAGAATTTTATGAATTTTCAAAGTTTTAATCACTATAAATGGAAAAACATGTTTTAGTTTCAGAAAACACCAAAAATGCATGAAATTCAAAGTTTATAACTAGGTAAGTTTTTTCCTTGGAAAAATTAATTTTTTAACCAGTCACTGATTTTGATTCATCAGAATGTAAAACAGCATTTATAATTACGTCAAAAAAATTGTTTCAGACATTTGTTTTGAAACGCCTTCTAATTAAAACATCCATCGACCGGAACTAAATGTAAAATATCTAATAGAGTTTTCAATTAAAAACGGTTTTCATCTACTCTGTACACTGGGCAGTATATTGAGCATCTTTAACTTAGGTAGCCTGGTATAGTCCAAAAATAACAATAATGATTCATTTTATAGATTTAAAATTACATATAGTTGATTTAATTTCACTTCAAACTGTCTAGCAAAAAAAGCTGGCATCAGAGTCTGCTTGTTTCTTTGTGACTCCGACTCTTTTGCTCAAAAATGGTTCTGACTCCGGCTCTGCAGCCCTAATTATACCCATTAAGACAGAAACCTATAGAAAATTATAATTTTTTTCTAATTCTTTTGTTATTCTGTTTTCACAACATTTATTGTATTTATTTTATCAGCAAAATTTTATTTTTCTTTATACTGCATATATTTATTTTATTTTATTATTTATTAGTCCCCAATATGCTATTTCTTTCGCCCAGCAATTAAAGTGTCGTCTTTAAAAAATACTGTTACGTTATATAAGCCAGCCGTAAAACAAAGCAGATGTATCATTGTTACGGGATAATCTCTACTGCAATTTTTTTTAAACTTCTAAGTGTCACACATTTTCAATTTTTATACCATTGTATAGGGGGAAAAAAAAGGTACTTTTAAATACAATTCATTTGAAAACTGCATCTCAATTTAATTTTTAGATATTAATTTTTTTGTTGTTTTTAATGAAATTTTTTTAATGTTGGCAGTTGAAGTACTCCATTTCTGTGGAAAATAAAGGACTATTATATCTTTTTGTTGCCATTTTCCCATAATAACAGAAAAGAAAATGCAATTAAAATATGTGCTATTTTGAAAAAATATAAATGAATGATTTCTGATAAAACATGGAGCTATTATAAATTATATTTATTTTTAAATATCTGTATTAATGTTACAAACAAATAAAATCATATGAATAATTAGATAGTGGATTTTTTTTGGGTCAAGTTTCTTAAATGACGATATCGCTTTTTGCTGGAATTGTGTATTATTATGCGAGTTATTCTCATCCCAGACCAGTCATGTCCTTTGGAAATTGCTCCTATTTTATTGCCGTAGTTTGATTTTTTCAAATTTGCTATATTGGGTTCGTCAGCCTGCTTATTTTTTTTTTTTTTTTTTTTTTTTTTTTTTTTTTTACCACTCCGGTTCGGGCCATTAATAAAAATTGTCTTTATTTTGCTAACCCGGCCCGTTTAGAAAATTGCCTTCATTTTGCAGGCCTTGGATCCTTATAGACTACCTCTCTACCTTGGTTTCCACAAACGCAAGAAATCTGAGGTATAGTACTCATATACTAAATGTAAAATATCCACTAGCGTTTTCAATTAAAAACAGTTTTCATCTATTGTGTAAACCAGGCAGTATATTAGGCATCTTTAACTTGGGTAGTCTGATACAGGGGGGTGCCATTTCCCTCTAGTTTCGGTATCAAGGTTTCCGTACTTATGACGTCACCGTGCGTGCTAAGGAGAATTCCCGCAACAGAAAAGAGCCTATTTTTGCATTTAAAATCGAATTTCTGCTCAAAAAACTTTTTGTTTTTGGTCAAAAGAGAGCATATTTCTTCAAGACAGAACATTTTTCACCAGCGAAAATATTTTTTTTGTAGAATAAAGCGATTATGGAGGATTTCTTCCCTTCGAATGAAACAGTTGTGTGTTATTATTATCATTATTATTATTGTGCTAAGGTGATGTGTGTGTGGGAGGGGAGAGAGTTGAGGGTGATAAACATTTACTGTGATTTCCTTTGACACTCAGGAGAGTTTGCCCACACACGAAGCTTAAACTGCTACTCCGAAAGAGCGATTTCCGATCACTTTTCCTAAATATTACGGGGTAGATATTTCTCAGATTTCGTTAAAGTAACATGATGAACATGGTGAATTTTCATTCACCATATCTTCCGTAGATTCCTTTTTTCAAAAACTTAGATATATTGTTGGTTATACAGAAAAACAAAATTTTATAAATTGCATGACAGTTTGACAATTCATTAGGTGAACCAAATATGTTACAACCAATTCTTTCGGATGAATCGATATACTTTCAATGTGATAAATCCCTCAAAGATGTAAAACTGTTTAAAAATATTCTTAATGAGATTCACGGCAGCTCACTTTCAAAAGAATTTAATATTATTGAAAATGCTTGCAAAGCAGTTAAATTGTTTTTCCAAAGAGGCACAGAAATATAATAAAATCATTTTTGAAAATCAGAACTTTCATTCGATTGAGACATATTAAGAGGCTACATCCCTCACGTGAAAAATCGCATCCTATCGCAGAATTTTTAAAAAATATCTTGTTTGCATTTCAGTGTTTTATTTTTGTTGCATTGGATAGCTTAGGACGAATTCTACAAAGGCTGTTTTTTACTTTATTTATTTATTTTTTTTTTTATTATGAAATTTTTACTGTCGGAACCGGTTTCGAAAGTGAAGTTAACCTCATATAAAAATAAACTGCAAAGAAAATTGAACAGTTAAAAACAGACTTTGTAGAGATCGACATCGTCTATCCAATAAAAAAAAAAACATTAAAACATTCGAATTCAAACGAGATATTAAAAAAAAAAATCTCCCATAGGTTTAACATTAGCAAGTGTGGGTTTTCATGTAAGTTAAGAAGCATCTTAACGAAATATATTCATCAGAAGTGAAAAAGAGATACGCTGCCAAAAAAGGAAAAAAAAAACTGAAGTAAATCAACTGTGATTGCACGATAAAATATCAAGCGCACATCTGAAATACATCTACAAAACGCACCTTGTGATGAAATCATATCCTTGAAATTAAAACATATTCTGAGGGTATAAACCCAAAATACATTAGTTATTAAATATTTTTGTATAATTTTATTATAATACATCATTAAAATATAATTAATTTTGATAAACCTTTTCGGAAGATATTTATATTCCTCTGAATTTAAAATTCAAATTTTTTATAGCATATAAATCTTAGTTTTAAGAATTCGGCATTTTAATAATTAAAGTTTTTATTTTTATTTGTATTTTAAATCTCTCTTATAATCTCTGCTTGTCTTAATTTTTCTTCTATAAAATATTTCAGTGTGATATTCAATGACATCAAATGCATAAATGGAACCTGAAAGAAACAATAAATTCTAAAAAGCTGAAAAGATATATAATTTTAAAATTTAAATATGGCACTTTATTTGGATGTGAAAAATATTGTTTAAATATTAAACTCTCTTTCGCGCAAAAATTTACTTTAATTTCTCTCACTTATGGATGTTCATGTACATTAATTATTATTATGCAACATTATGCAACATAAAAATGTTATTCTAAATAAACTTTTCGAAATGTGTTTATAAAATATATTACTCTGAATTTCAAATTTTATCTTCAACAAATGATATAATTATATAGTATAAATATTTTAGTTTAATAATACTAAATATTCAGCTATTTACTTATGAAAGTTTCTATTTAATTTGCTTGTGTAATCTAATTACGCAAAACTCCAACTGGGGTGTGAGGGGTTGTAAAACATAAGTAATTTTTTTTTTAAATTTTTTATGAAATAGCTCTTTACTAAAAACATAGCGAAATAATAACATTAGAATTATATTAGACTTCAAATAGATTATCGATGAAATATTATAATTATACTACATTAAAAAATATTAACAAAACATTAACTGCAGTCATGTAAAAATCTAATTTGCTTCTTTTGTAGGTCTTTTTACTTCTAAAAATTACTATTTTACATTCTTTTAATGTAAATTAACTTTTTCATATTGAGTCGTAAATGAAACTTAATGAAAAAGACAGCAGATTTAACAATTAAATTTCAAAGAGTTAAAAAGAGATAATAGTTTAAATTTTATATGTGATGTTTGTCCAATGTATAAAGAATATTTTTTAATCGTTA
Organism: Maratus speciosus; assembly: GCA_963932465.1. NCBI lineage: Eukaryota > Metazoa > Arthropoda > Arachnida > Araneae > Salticidae > Maratus > Maratus speciosus. Next base: position 132,798,551 of record OZ010798.1, on the reverse strand, counting down.
AAATTTTTTTCACACGAAAATTTCTATTGATATTTTTCAATTAAAAATAGCTCGTTCCTAATGCAAAGTCAATTGGAAAACTGATCCAAGCACGCGGAGTGACGTCAAGCAGCAAGTCGCTCCCTATTGGCTGCGGGCAGAAATGGCGCAACCTTTAGATATAGTAACCTTGGTCTGATATAGTCCAAAAACAGCAATAATAATTCATTTTAAAGATTTAAACTTTCATATAATTAGTTTAATTTAACTTCAAACTATGAAACAATAAAAGCTGGAGTCGGAGTCAGCTTGTTTTTTGGCGACTCAGACTTTTCCTAAAAAATGGGCCTGACTCCGACTCTGCAGCCCTGATTTTATTAGCATATAAAATTTTAGATTTTGAAGTAAAAGAAAGTTTTTCAATGATTTTTCCTAAATCTTAAAAACCAGGCATTATACACATACACAGTGATACTTTAAAAGAGAATGAAAATGAGGAAAATCTTGTATTGCCGAGATACACATTTTCTTGAACTATAGAGACCTATATGTCCTAAGGTAATCAGATTTTATTTTCCATTATAATACATAAATAGCTACTCATATTATTTTTTCAACTCTTAAAAAAAATTTACAAATTATTTAACTTATCAAATATTTATTTCACACTACCATTCAATTTATTCTATAACGTACATACATTCAGTAACATCATAATCACAAATTAAAAATAATATTTTTAAAATATTAGATGAGTACATAAATTAATTAGCATAAGTAATTTCATCTTTTTAAAAAATATATATACATTAATTACCAAATCAATTAAAATGGTTTTGATCATAAAGACAACATTAGCAGAAGATAACTTAGAGGATAATAATTGCAAATTCTTTTGTTCTTTCTTTCCCCCACATCAGTTTCTTTCAAAAAGTGATTCAATCTTCATATTTTTTTCTTTTCTCCCAATTCTTGATCAGTTTTTCTTTTTCATTATTATTTTTTTTTTTCAGGTATAATAATATTTTCTTTGACAACATATTCTTCTTGATATCTTTTTATACAGTCTTTTGCAGACTACAACCTTTCCCTAATCAAAATTAAAGCTCTTTTTTTTCTTTCCTTAACCAAAGGTCACTTTTCAATAATTTCTCTAATTTTATTTAATTGCTGTTTTTCTGACTTTCACCACCACTCCCCCCACCCTACCCCCCTGACTGTCCCTAATTTTCATTGATTCTCCAGAGTGTGAAAACCTTGATAAAACCATAATGATAATAAATAACAAAGTGAAGAAACAACATATTATAAATAAATATTAATTTTTTGAGTCAGAATACTTTAAAAAAAATAAATGACATGAATATGTTTCTGCCACTTAAAAATGTTTATTACCTGCATTACAGTTGGACCATCTCCAGCATTATTGACCAGGTAACGAGGATTAGACCACACAGTATCCAAGAAAATGGCTTCCTCTCCTTTTTCAATAGTTTTACGCAAAGCTACCATTTGCTGACTTGAAATCGATTTGTATTTAGATGGTTTTTCTTCCAGTGCTGCAAACAAATTAATACTTCAATTTATCACAATTTTGAAAATCAAAAAAGAAAACAAAGTACCTTCAATATGAGTTATGCTTTAAATAAAGAAAAAAAAAGAAAGAAAACTATAAAGATAAAGCTTTTGATCAGGACAAAAAAAATATATGATTTAAAAGGGAAAAAAAATATTTTTTTTAAATTATTTAAGTCACTTTTACGAATTTTTTTTCCTCTATTAAAATACTGAGTAACTACCAAAAGTTGTAGATTCCTGAAATAGTTTGTCTTCAGCCAATTCATCTATTCTCACAGTAAAAACCTTGCTAAATTTATTATGTACAGACAAATTCTGGAACATGACTGATTTTTTGGCTGGAGGATGATACTATTTTCACAAAATTTATTTACTACAAAAATTAGATAATTCGGAAATAAAAGAAATACTTTTCACTTCAAAAAGCATTTTCTCTATTTTACAAATGTACAAAAAAAAAAAAAAAAAAAAAAAAAAAGAAAAGAAAAGAAAAGAAAAAGAAGAAGAAGAATCAGACCTACTTTCAGACTTTTTTCCATCTCTTCTTTTAATATAATTCAAATAACATAAACAAAATTTACTTTTTTTTCTCAGATCATATCTAGATGATACTATTATGCCCCATAGCAGAAACTGTGCAGCACAGCAATAGCGCTGCAGATTATTTTAGACCTTGCAGATTTAATCTACCAGCTTAAAAATAAATACTGGACTTAAAAAATTCACTAAAAATTTACTTTGTTTTAAGAGTTATTGTTTTTCTTATTACATTTTCTGTGCAAAATGCAATTTTTGCTTGTTTTATGGGTTACTATAAGTAATTATGATAGTAGCTTGGTTCAGCATTGTTGGGTCATAGATAAATTTTGGCTTGTTGCAGATGGACAGCAAAAATTCTGCTACTGGGCTATTATGTAAAACATTTTCAGCATTTAAGAAACTTTTCAACCAGCTTCTATTTGTTTTTCTTTCTTTCTGGGATAAGAATCTTTTAAAATTCCGTTGTATGCCTGAGCTTTCATTTAATATTTACAAGATAATACCCATCAAAACTGGACAGTAAACTAATTAAAGATTCCACAGAAAAAAGGTTAAAAACATCATTAAAATATCAGACATTTTACAGAATATTTTTTAGCAACAGTTATAAGAAACAAAAACCTCTCCTTTTATAACCATGCTGGGAGACCAGCTGCATATTAACTCTCTTTACATGAATACAGTTAACAGAACATTTTCCCGAAAATTCAGCTTTCAGATGAATAAAAAAAAAGCAACTTAAAGGCTTTTTTCCTTGAAATTTTTTTAAATAAAGACATTTACAAAATTAAAATTTTATTAGTTTTCAGAAATATAAACATTTAACGGTATTACAATACCAATAGATGGCTTTTCAGTGCTCTTATAACCCATACCACAACAATGTACGAAGCAGTTGCAAATTTTAATTTATCAAGCAAATTATAACAATGTCATACCAAACAGCAGTTAAGTAATGCATGTACAAGTAATCTTGACCTTGTGATTTAAACCAGCTTTATTTAAATCGGCATGGCCAACTTTTGATAATTATAAAAAATTAATAAAGTAAATAGAAATAAAGAAATGTGTGAATTTCAGCAGAAAATTTTTTAAAGATGATTGTTACCTTCTGCTACTAATTAAATAATATTCATAATTATAATAAACTTCATAAAATGCTTGCTAATATATTACATTTTTCAAGATATGTCAAATGGAATACATGTCTGTGATTAGTCTGTCTTTCAATGGCTAGTTCTAATTTTATTTCTTTAAAGAAGGAAATTGAATGGTGTAAGAATTTATTCAGGTGGTGTTGGCTTAAAAAATATTAACTTTATAAATTACACAGCTTGAATTAACAGCATGAATTACACAACAGAATTATCTAAAGGCATTAAAAAATAGGTTATATTATCATCTTTAGATGGTTAATTTTTTGCTTACTTATTAATGACTTAACTTTTTTGAATTAAAACAAATTTCCCCCTTGTTACCTAAATAAATTCCAAAAAGATCTTTTAGGAATAACTAGAACTTTTTCTAAATTTAATGCCACCAAAATTATTTCTATTACAGTCATCCTGGGTAATTCTTGGCCAAAATTTTTAACAGTTTGATATAGTTATTTTGATAATGAAAATGACCAAGAATTACCCCAGAAACTCAGTCACCAGGAATTACCCCGGCTGACTCTATCAATTGCATTATAAGTAAACCATTAAAAAGTACTTAATATGTTTATTTACTCATTTTTTTATTTGGATAAAAATCTTAACAGAAGTATGTAATTTTCTGTTTATTGCAGATGTGAAAAGTACCTTAGTCAATATATATATATTTTTTTTTTCATTCTAATTTTGTTTATTTCTTACATGTGATGATGTATTCTAACATCTGAGACTATATTTTTCAAATTGCAGTTGTCAAGTCACAAAGGGTTAACAGAATTTAGATGTTTCAAAAAATACCTAAGAGGAATTTAAATGAAAAGAAATTTAGTACCATACTGTAAAAGAAAAAATAATTAATCTGAGCTTTATGAGCATTTTTATGTAAAGGCAAGGGCACCTTTAGATGATTAGCATGCATATCAAAAAATAAATCAAAATCTAGCTACACTAAGAACTCTTAAAATAAATTTCAATATTAAAATAGTGAACCAGTGATCTAAAAAATATATAAATTTGAGAAAATATAAACTGTGAAATTAAATAAAAGTTTCCCTATCTTTCTTTTTCTTTTTTTAACCCTTTCAGGAGCAGAAAAATTCTCTTCATAAAATGATGAAATGATTGTATGACACCAGAATTTACAAACAAATTTCTTAGAAAATAAAAACTTATTTTTCTAAACATTAATTATAAAACCAGAATTTTATTAAAATATTCTTAGTAATGTTTTTTAAATTTGGAATTAAAATTAGGTGGTCATGCTGTGTGATAACCTGCTTTATCTATGATACATTAACATTACAGAATTTTCTCATAACCCAAAAAAAAAAAATAATAATAATAATATAAACTTATCTTACAAAAATGAAACTAATGTAAATAACAAAAATCCAGTAAACTTACCAGCTTGGCATGTAAAAAGTGGTACAGGTTTAGAACTATATTCCATGGCATCGTCAATTGAGTCAAACTGCATAAATCGGGCTCCAGGATACTTCTTAATAGCTAATAATGCCTCACTTTTGGCCGTAAAAATAGTGGGTGAATCTAAAGGATAAAATATTAAAAATAAATACACAAGAAAAATTTCAGAAAAGTTAATCTGAAATTAAAAGAAAGCATTCAAAACAAATTTCTGTATCACTTCATTACAACAATTTAAAGCTCCTAATTGAAATTAGAAGTAAATTTTAATCCTTTGCTACAGCACATCTACTACACCAGTTAAATTTATTTTTCTTTTATGCAAATGTGTGAACATATTAGTTTCCATCATTGCTTTTTTGGATAGTATTAAAGCTTATAGCTATTACTAATAAATGTATACATATAACAAAATTAAAACTGTGGTGTTAGTTGAAAAATAACATCAGCTTAAGCTCACAAATTTAGTATGACAGATAAACTGGGAGGGAGGTGCACAGACCATCACCTCATTGAGTTGACGGCTGAAATTCCAGGATTAGACAGGACTCGATTAGCGTATTAAAATGCAGCTGGTCTGGCAAGTCCTATCTTGGTGGAAACCACCTGCAGAACAGATTTTAATGGTTGATCGGTAGGTTTATCATTGTGTTTTCATGCAACCACAGGTACGAAAACATGGAGGGCTGGGAGCAGGAAAACACAGTGGTAAACCTACCAGCTAACCACTGAAATCAGGTTTGAAGGGGTTTTCCACCAAGATATGACTTGGCAGATCAATTGTATTTTAATATGCGAATTGACTTTTAACTAATCCCCAGCTGAATTTCAGCTGTCAACTCCATGAGGTGATGGTTCGTGCAGCTGCCTCCCGGTCTAAGATTATTGTCCAAAGATAACTGTATAAAGAAATCTGTAAATTCCTGTGTCAAATGGAAATATATTTTGCCATGATTAGAATTTTTGAAAAACACTAATTTCAGGAGGAGGGGGAGGTTTATCACTTAAAATTTCCCCCTGAATATGGCTCTAGATTTAATTAATGAAACTAACAAGATTATTTAATTTGAAAGCATAAAATTAAAAAAGAATGAATGCTCTTACAATGGATACAAAAGTAGATAAAATCTAATTTAAACTAAATTATAAAAAAATGTATAGCATATAATCACTACAAAGTAACATTCTTTTAACAGAATAGTTAGAAGGGTTCTTTTATGTTAGCTAGGCAGAGGTGCCAAATATTGTTACTATCACCATCATTTGTATTGTATTCAGGGCTTAATTTGCACCAGAGCCCAGAAGCCTAAATTATCCTTTCCTTTTCTTCTCATCTCCAAGTTTTTGCATTCTTTTTTATCAAAGCACTTATGTGTGACATAATGTGTCGCACACATAGGAGATGGAGATAAAATAGACTCAATTTTTATATCAGTTTTTGGGCTTGGACTGACTTCTGTCTCAATCTGTCTTATATTCAAAATTTTATTTATTCATGTATAGGAAAAAAAAAAAAAAAAAAAAAAAAAAACATTCCTCCTTCAAAATTAGGCATTATATTCTATTTCAAATCATTTTAATGCTATTTTGATCAGAATGAAGGGAAAACAGAAATTGTGTTTTTCTATCCTAGTGATATTTGCAAATTTATGTCGTCGACACATTGATAAGGTGCCACTCAAGAAACTGAACAATTAATTTGCTTTCAGTTCGATTTTCTTTTGTGACAGTAGGATAATTTTTATACATATATATATATATATAACGAGCATCAGCTTGAGGTTTTTTTTGTCTTCTATTGCACATGAGTATAAAAATCATGTTAGTGATTTTTCTGTTTATTTTGTATCATTAATGCTGCCCATGCTAAGGCTCTTCTCTGCACATTTACAAAGTCACTTTCATTTGTAAGTAGCAATAATTGCCAAGTATAGTTATTCTGATAGAAAGAAATCGAGCAGTGTTTCCTCTTTTTCTATAAAAGTATCAAATCTTTCCGATAATGGTGTCAAATTTTTAATTTAATCTGATTTTCAGGGACTCATCACAAAAGATTATTATGGGGAAGTAATCGATTATAGTTTAAGATATGCACCTTTTATAGGAAATTGAAAAACATTGTTCCATTCTTCAGCATATAAATATTAATTTCTGTAAATTTCACTAATTTTTTCATAGAAATGCATAGCCGCGAACTATCCTCTTTTTTATGTTAACACTATTTCCGAATCATAATCCTTCCCATATTTAATCATAGAGTTAGCAAAAAATTGCAATTAACATTATAATTAGGCAAAGATTACTATTCGGAAGTAGTGATAACTAAAAAGTGGAATAGTTGACAGATAAGTATATGCTGATACAGGGGCGCACCAGCAGTATCCATCGCCTGTGTGCAGAACTTCAGTTGACGCCCTAAATCCCCCCCCCCCCCCCTACCTCCGAAAGTAAAACTTAAAAAAAATTCTATGAGTATCTATAAATGCATAGCTGCCATCCTTTTGGAGTTTTATCTCAGATCAAATAAAGTTTTCAAACAAAATGTGTCTTGTTTCTATAGGGTTCGCATTTTATTCATTTATTTAATAAAATTTCTGGTTTAAAACACTTGAAAATAAGGAAGGTTGGCAGTTATGTAAGTAAAATTCGAAACACAGTAAAGCCTGTTAAAATAAAACCTGTCTGTATCAGAATCCTGCATTAAACGGTAAAATTCATTATCCCGGAGAAAATAATACAGTACAATAACAATAGATTGCATCCATACTAACAAAAGAAAGTTCTTTGTCATCTCTAATTTGCATATCTATATTAATAAAAGTAAGACGTTTGTCTATACTATGCATGTGTTGGCTATGGCTAAAAAAATCTACCGGACATAGAGGTCTGAAAATTTGGGATAGACGGTGGCAGAAACAAATGCTCCTCGGGCTGGGATTTTCATTTTTTATAATTAGACGAAATATTAATTAAAAGCCATAATAATAATCGCAAAATGGGGAGCTTTTTTTCTTCAAGGCAATCCTGCCTGTGGATTTCTTCAGACGTTAAGTGGTCCTTCACAGTGAAAAAAGCGCGGCGTTCAATTTTTACTTCATTTTGAATTTGTGATGGCCATAGTCCCTGTAGCGTTAGAAAAAAAAATCTATATATCGTCTTATCTTTCCGATTCCAACGGCGTCTGTTGTTACTATTAAAAAAAAAAACCTGTTTATTTAGCTGCCATTCACGTCAGTTTTCAAGTTTTTTCGTTTTTCTTAAGTTTCAAAATTTCGAAAAAATCACCTATTAATACATTCTCGGTATTTTTCTGAACCTAACGATATCTCTGGTGGGAAAAAATATTAATATCTACTATTAAAAAAAAATCTTCATTTCAAGGATTCGCCAGAGGTTTTTTTTTTCTCACAGTGCAAGTTTTCTCAAAATATCGTTTCCTGTCTCAAAAAAATGTGCTTTGGATATCATTTCACGTTTTTAAAAAAGTGAGTGGATGGTGCGCATTTTACATTATTTATGTTTTATCAAGAATTTTTGGTCAGAAATGAAAGTTTTACGTATCTAAATGCCAGAAATTAAATGCAAATTCGAGGTTAGCTCGAAAAATCAAACCAGAGCATGGATATCACCCCAGTGTACGCTGCAGAAGGCAGTGGGGGCCCTCAACTTGAGTTTCGTGTGGGTGGATTTTTATTTAAAAATGACAAATTATACAAATCTGAGGTTGTACCCTGCCGAAGGTAGTGTTTTTGACAATATTAAGTTCGTTTGGAAAGATTTTCGTTAAAAAATATAAAATCAAAACAAACCGAACTATGCGTTGCACGTCCGGTGTATGCTACTGATGCTAAAACATTGCTCCCCCCTCCCCATCGCTAGGTTCGTTTGGTTTTTTTTTTTTTTTTTTTAATATAAAATCATTCAATATTTGATTTTTGGCGCATTTAAGGTTATTAATATTATCATTTTCCCGGGCAATGCCGGTCGGGTCGATTAGAAGGACATAGTACAGGAATTTAAAACTCTTTTTTTCATAAATCTATATTTTTCCGTTCATATTACAGCGATGTAGCTGTTAGCTTATTAATGTTAAATTGATTTTTTTTTTATCATTTTAGTTTCTGTAGCGTGTACATGCAATGCTAATAAAGGCTCATATTTCAATACTTTCCATTTTATGTTCTGAATTAAAATGAACAAATCTTAGAATCCTAACCAGTTATTTATCCAGTATGTGATTAGACACAATCATACGCAGGGGGTGCAGGGAAAGACCGCCTCTCCCAATCTTTGAAAAAGTAAGAATTTTTGGTTTTTTTATGATTATATTTAGCCTACTTTCACCATCCCCTCCTCCTTAACAAAAATTCTGCTTTCGGCATGATGATAGGCCCAGAGAAAAAGATAGTATAGATAAAAAGTATTTGTTGTTTTCAGAGGTCTGTGGTCCTAAAAAACTCACAATTTTTGTCCAATACATAATAGTTTTCACAGAAGGGATCATGTGTAGGGGCGCTAAAAAAAGATATTGCTTCGGCCGCCGAAAGTAGGCTTTACTCTTATGACCGCAAAAATCACGTATTAAACCTACGACACGAAATGACAAAACCTTCAGAAACGGCTGATGCTTCATTTTGCCAATTAAAATTTGTCCCATAGCTGACGCCAGTCTCTTCAATTTAAAATCTCTACATTGAACAACACACTCATACAAGTTCTAGTTTTACATTGTTTCTCTATTCAGGGTAGCGATCTGCACGGGCCTGTACCCGCCCGGAAAAATGAAGGCAAACTTTCAAACGAGTCGGTCCGAACCGGCAGAATAAAGACCATTTTTTTACAGCCGGCCGGATAAAAAAATAATAATAAATGGGCTGGGCCTCCGACAAAAAATTAAACAAACCGACCGGCCAGGTCAAAGAAAAAATTAAGCGGGTCGACCGGCCCGATAGAAAAATTTTAACGAAGCCGATAAAATATGAATTATTTTCAATGGATATGACTATGAATAAGTATAATAATGTTGCACGAGCCAATGCATAGTTTGACAACACCATAAAATAATATAACATAGTCAGCGTCGAGTTTGGCATCGGACAGTTAACATTGTGTCTGAACCTGAGCTTAACTTTTTCAGCAAATTCGTGCTGGACCGGGTTGAGGCTTACATTTTTTTCTGCAGCCATGCCGGAACTGGACTTAATTGTTTCCAGGACGTGTCAGGCAGACAATATGTTTTGTAAAAATAGTAATAGCTATAATGAACTTCTGTTAACGGAATGATTGTAAATATAGTTTAATAAATTACGGTGAAATATTTAAAAAAATCTACTTTTTATTATGCTGTTTCAAAAGCTATGATGCTTTTAATCCTCCTTTTTTTTCTTTTATTCCTAACTACACACATTTTTTTTTTTTTTTTTTTTTTTTAATGAATCTTTATTTGAATGTTGAAATGAAAAGTGTAAGAGTAAAAATAATCATTAATGTTGCTATTGTGTACTTTCTGTCTTTGGAGCACATAGTAAACTAAAATATACTGTATCATTTCTTCAAAACTAAATGTATATGCAGTATTCTTTGAAAAGGATTTTAATTGTATGTTAAGAAAAATCAGAATTTTTTGTAGAAATTGAGTCGGGCTGGGCCTGGCCTGATTTAATTGATTTTTGAATGGATTGGGCTGGACCTGTTTTCCCTGATTTTTGTACAGGCCGGGACCGGGCCTGGAAATTACGGTCCGTGAAGACCTCTAATTCAGAGCTGTCCAACGTGTCTCCCGTGGGCGCCATGGTGGCACTCTTTGAAGGTTTTCTTGCACCCATTCGACTCTTTCCTATTAAAAGCTATTTTTTTAAATTAAAAATTCACTTTAAAGTAGGCTTTCTTTAAAATTAATAATATTTGAATGGGGTTCTTTTAATTGTTACCAGTGGCCGTTATTTAACATTAATTATTTAATTTTATTAATTAGTTATTTAGTGATTAAGCTTTCTGGCCCATCACCTACAAAACCTTTCTTTGATATAAGTTAGCCATCTGCAAAATGCAATTTTAAATTTACTATGATTTGCATTATTTCTTCAAATTATTTTTAGTCGTAAGGGACTTATGGCTATAACCATGAGATGTATGCGCATCATATAAGACGCTCGTGATGCATGTCTACCACTATTTATGACCTTATGACCTCATTACCGCAGAAACTTTTACCAGTAATAGTAATTTGTCTTATTTATAACAAATTCTCCAGTAAGGACAAGACTGCTATTTTAACATTAAAAAAACAGGTAGAATTTATCTCCTATACTCAGGGCTCGAAATTAGCGGTCGTTAGTCGTATTTTGCAACTATAAACTTCGTTTTGACGACCGTGATTTTAAACGTAGTCGTCACTTTGACGCCTAACTTTTCTGCTCATTTTTTTTCCTTCTCAATTTCCAGATTTGTGTTTCAGAAGTTTCGTTTTCGGAACATCTGCTTAGCGATCGCAGTGAATATCTCCGTGCGATTATCGCAGAAAATACTAGAACTGCCCCACTTTAAAACTTCTTAGAATTCACCCCTCATCTTTTCTCCCTCAGATACACAAAGGAATGGCTTGACGCATGACCAATACGTTTCCCACCTTCTGCACCAACCAACCAGTCAGTGACGTCGCATAAAAAGCTTTCTTCCATTCATTAGTATTTCTTTTTTATTTTTCACTCTATTCTATTTCTTTCTGCACGTGGTTGAGCGATATTTCGTATTGAGTGACGGTACAGTGTTTTATGTTGAAAGTATCTATGCTACTTTATTTTTTAATTTATTTAAAAGATGAGTAAACGTAGCTTGAAATCCTATTTTACATCGGTGGATAATGCAGAAAATAAACGTTTAAGAATTGACGTTGAAGTTGAAAATGAGGGAGACAACGACGTAGAAGTGGGGACTAATTCCAAACCTTCACGTAAAAATGTCAATGCAACTACATTTAAAAAATGGCAAAAACAGTTCCCGTGGTTGGAAATGAAAGAAGAAGACCTTATGATTTGTAAATGTTGTAAAGATTTTGCAAAAAAAGAAGAATCTGGTTTCGTCGATGGTTGTCCTGCCTTAAGATTTGAAACTGTAAGTATAGTTTTCTTTTTTTTTTTTTTTTAAGTGTATTTTTTTTCTCAGTTTTTCTAGAAAAATTTTGTTGTAAATAAATTGAACTGTTAGAAGTGCCGATCACGAAATTTTTATTAAAATATAATCAGTTATTAGAAACTTACAACGCCGGCCAAAAATAAATACCCACTTTACAGAAACTGTGAAGAAAAACAAGGAAACTATCTGGTTTGTTTTTGTTTATTCACCTCGCTCCGTGAAATCGAAAGTTTACACAATCAGATCATCAACTTTCGGTGTAGTTCGATGCGGTGGTATGTTTTGCTATGCAGAAAGAAACCATCAATAGATTTGTTTTTTATTTTTATTTCTTTTTAACTAAAGATTAAAAAAAAAAAAAAAAAATACAAAAGTATACCATCCAAATTAAGATGTTTATTTTAATTTACAAAGCTTAGAAACTCAATAACGAATTTTTTTCGAAAAATGAAATTTGTTGAAAATAGGGGAGGGAGGGGGTCTTACATTCGGGTGGGGTCGTATTTTTAGAATTTTATGATAAACAAGTTAAATGCGTTGATAATTATATCCGGACGATTGTTATCTAAAATTTGTTGTAATTCAGATAAGTTTTTATTTACTTTTATAAAAAAAATTATCTCAAATATCTACTTTAGTTTTATTATTTTTATGTATTACCTTTTTTCAGTATTGTAAACGTGTTTCTGATGTAAATAACTCGCGGGGGAAGGAGGTGTTCAATGTGGATATATTTTTTTTATTACCTTTAAAAAAAATTCTCTATTAAAATATCTGCTTAAATATTATCGTTTTTAGCATTGAAAATGCTTTCTTGACATAATCACACACTTTTTTTTTCCTTTTGCGAGGGGGAGAGGGGGGGGGATGTAAATTAATTGCTTTGACATATAAACTAAAAATGATCCGACATTCGTATTAACTGACGTCCGGAGGGTTTTGGATTTTATACTGTAACATTTTTTTTTTTTTTTTTCATTTACGGGGCCGCAAATTTTCTGTTTTAGAAAAAGGGGAAAGGTGCATTTTTCACCTTTAAAAACATCAGTTCGCGGCGATTTGTCGGATGCTAGTTGGTGAGTTGGCATCATAATTGTGCTATTTTCTATGTTGAGGTTTACTTTATTAATGACACATTTTGTCATATTATTGAATTTTTTGAAAAAAATATTCATATTAGGGAAATTTTTGAAAGCTTTTACTGCATTTATTTTTTCTTTTGATAAGTATATTATATTTTTCTATATATTACAGGTTAAAAAACATGATGCATCTCTAGTACATACCAATGCTTGTAAGGCAAAATGTGCAAAAGAAAGCCCATCTGAGACACCCCTGGCTTTAGCTATTAGAACAATGGATGCTGATCTGATGGCAAACGTAGAGAAACTATTTAACACTGCATACTTGATTGCTAAGGAAGACTATGCTTTTGAAGATTTCCGAAAATTATGCGAATTACAGAGAAAAAATGGTCTGAAAATAGGTGAAACTTATTTGAATGACAAAGCAGCCAGACAGTTTGTTAAATACATTGCTGAAAATATGCGTGAAAATTTAAAGCAACAATTGTCTACAGCTGATTTTTTTTCTTTAATGGCTGATGGTTCAACAGATAGATCTGCTATAGCATCGGAGATAATATATTTACGGTATTTATATGAAGGAGAGTCTAAGTGTTGTTACATTGCTGTAACAGAATGTGACGACCAATCTGCCAATGGCATTAAGTCTGGCATTGTTTCCATACTAAAAGAATTTATACCCAGTTGGGAAAAAAAATTGGTAGCTGTAAGTTTTGATGGTGCTAGGGTCAATATGGGCCAGACATCAGGAGTTGCAAAACTCTTAGAGAATGACTGCGGACAGCTAGTCACTGTGCACTGTGTTGCACACAGACTAGAATTAGCAATAGCAGATGCTATGAAAAATGTAAAATATGAGAAGACTTTCATTAATATTTTAAAAGGAGTGTATTCTTATTATCACAGCAGCCCAAAACGTACAAAGGAACTGAAAACTGTTGGTGATATTCTGGATGAGAAAATTCTTTCCCACATAAGTCTTTATGGAATTCGATGGCTTCAGTGTACTCACAAAGCTGTGAAGGTGCTACTTCACAACTTGGTTGCAGTTATTATTCATATGGAAAAGGCTGCATCATCAGAACCAGATAAAGTAGTATCGGCTAAGTTAAAAGGATATTTAAAATTTTTGAAATCTGAGCGTTTTGTCAG